>JBBPBT010000420.1:1447304-1489372 GCA_037974875.1 Cicer bijugum
TTGTTTCTCTTAAATAAGTCAACAATGATTCAAACATAAAATATTTCCATTTATAAAATAAATCAACTTTAATTCTTTCACAATTTTCTTTCTTTCTAAAAGTCTAATTTTAAAAATTCAACAAACCTTGAATATTCAAGAATTATTATTGCTAATATAATGAATTTTATTCTATTTCAAAATCATGACGAACGCCAAAAATTGATTTGAAAAGAAATTTAAAAACATTAATCATTCAGATAAAATCATCATTACTTTCAAGCTTTAAAAATAGTTTTTTTTTTAACTTTTATTATTTTTTTTCCTTTTCTTTTTCAATTAGTAGACATTTTATCCGTTAGAAATATGTTAGTTTTTGATATTATTGACAAACATACATCTTGAAAAAAATCTGACATTGTGAACTGAGAAAAATTTCAGGAACATCAACTCAATCCTACAAACTTGAGACAATTGCTTGGAACTCAAGAAATCAACAAAAGCTTGCAGATTCATTAGCAAATCGATTAGTAAAATCGATTATGTTATAGGGTTGAATGTTTTTATCCAGTCTGGGATTAATCAATCGATGGGCAAAATCGATTTGCACATTCTATGAAAAATCAAACAGGCTATCAATCGATCAGGCCAATCGATTGGTACACTTATTAGAAAATAAAATATGCAAGTCAGAGAGCTAGTTTGCCACAAATCGATTAGGCAGATCGATTGGTTAAATCACCAGGACTGACCTGATTGCTTACATCGATTAGACAAATCGATTGGTACACTTACTGAAATTAAAATGCGCAAGTCAGTAGCATGCCTTGCAAGCTAATCGATTTGGAAAATCGATTAATCCAATCACTTCTTTATAGTTTGTTTGTCTACATCGATTTACACAATCGAGTGTGAATGTCCCAGAGCCAAACCAATGATTACTAAATCGGTTAGGCAAATCGATTTTGTAAAATAAGTTTCAAAATAACCTTGGTCTGGAACATACACAGTCGATTAGCACAATCAATTTTTTTATTTCAGTTGAATTAAGTTTTGCATCAATCGACGTGATAAAGCGATTGAACGAGCAAACTCTGAAATAAGCTTCAGACTTAATTTTTCAATCAGTTAGGCAAGTCAATTATTTAAAATCACTGTGTCCCTGGAACCAGTGTAATCGATTGACTAAATCGATTGGTGCAAAAAGTTTTAGAAACATAGATGACTGAATTGGTTGAATCGATCAAGTACATCGATTGTTTTGATCTCGTTGTTGGAACAAAACACGCCAAGTCGATTATGAACATCGATTCAATTAAAAACATTCATCCAAGTATGAAGAACTCATTTAAAATAATCGATTCGTTAAATCAATTAGTGTAAGCAGTTTCAAGATTCAAGAAAAACAAGATTCGCGAAATCGATTGGTTACATCGATTAGTATGCTTTATAACTTTAATGAATTGATTTGCCAAATCGATTCATACGTTGTTTTTCCAAAAACTATATAAACTGCTTTCACACACTTCTTCTCATAGCAAGAAATAACAACAGCATAATAACAGAAAATAACAACAGCATAATACATCAGTAGCAATAAGAACAAAAGAGATTCAGAACTTTCACAACTAATGATAACAATCATTTACCACTAACTCTTTCTCAACTAACATCATTTTAAACATCTTTTTCAGCCACGAACAATCAACGTTTGTGATCAATGAGGATTGAAAAAGACTGAATTGAGAAAGACCGCTTTGAGAAGATTGAAGATCAAGAACTTTGTATAATTGATCTTTTTCATTTCTGTAAACACCTTTTTGTAACCAAATTACTTTGAGAAAATCCAGTTTTTACTGGTAGTGTTCTTCGAGGTTGAGGGCTGTCAACAAGAAGACGCTTGACTGAATTCTTGGTCAAGTTTATGGGATTTAATCTTGGGAATTCAGGGAGGGAAAGATAGAACAGGGAGAATAGTTTAAGATTGGTGCGAGGCCCTGTGTAAAAATCTGTAAACTGATTCTAAGAAGTTCTATTGGACAGGCTAAGATCTAGTTGGATCTTGGGACTGGACGTAGGTCGTCAAGGGACGACTGAACCAATATAAAAATCTGCATACACTCTTCTTTCCCTTAACTCGTTTAAATTTATGCAATTATTACGTTTATGATATTGATTGAATGCATGATAAAGATTCTATGTTAAGTGAAGTTGTTTGATTAATTGTCTTAACATAATTGCATGAAAATCAACATCTTGGCTATTAATTGTTTTCTGATGCATTACTCCATATATATCTTGATCCATACAGTTTGACATTCATTAGAACTGTTTATTAGGGACCTTACTCATTCTTATGTTTAGTAAATTTCAAATTTATTAAACTGCTGCGCATATTGTTAGAATAGACATTATTCTGCATAAATCTTCCGCAAATAAGAGGTCTTATCCCCCAACAATTCGCATCAAGAGCCTGCCTTTTTTAAAAAGAGTTGTTTTTCTCAAAAAGGATCATGACTTCTGATTTCTTAGGAGAAGGTGCATCATTAGCTAGGCCTTCTGCTTTTAAATGAGCCGCATACATGTATTGGAAACAACGCATGCTAATTTTTCTTGAAGCTTGTGGTATTGACATTCTAGATGCTGTAGAAAATGGACCGTTTGTGCCAACCACAACAGGTACAGGTGAATCAGCAATCCTGAAGCCTAAGAGTGACTGGACTGAAGATGACAAAAAGAAAGTTGGGTACAACGCCAAATCCAAAAACATTATCACTGCAGCCTTGAGTCATGATGAATTCTTCAGAGTCTCAAACTGCAAAACAGCAAAACAGATGTGGGACACACTTCAGTAGACGCATGAAGGAACCACAGATGTAAAGAGAGCTCGGATAAATACCCTCATGCATGAATACGAATTGTTTAGCATGAAGAAAGAAGAATCAGTGAATGACATGCAGGCTCGGTTTACACACATAGTCAACAACCTAAATGCCTTAGGCAAGGAGATTGATAATGATCAGCAAATCAGCAAGGTAATGAGGTGTTTGACTAGGGAATGGCAACAAAAAATTACTGCCATTGCAGAATCGAAAGATCTAGGAAGCATGACAATAGCTACATTGTTTGGAAAACTGAGGGAGCAGGAAATGGAACTACATAGACTCAATGAAGCTGAGCAAGGTGATAGAAAATGAAAAGGATTGTCGTTGAAAGCCCAAGCACAACAGTCTAAATCTGAACATGAGAGCAGTTCAGATGAATCAAGCAGTGAAGATGATGAGGAACCTGAACTTGGATTACTTGTCAAAAAGTTTAAGAAATTTCTGAAAAAGAAAGACAGCAAATGCAGAAAACAATCCTGCTCAAAGAACAATGACAATAAGACAATCACATGCTGTGAGTGTGGAAAAACTGCTCATATCAAGGCTGATTGTTACAAGCTGCAGAACAAAAACAAAAATTCTAAGACCAAAGGCAAGGAACCAGCTCAGAAAAATAGAAAAGCATACATTGCACGGAATAACAATGAAGAATCTTCCACATCTTCAGAAACTGAAGAAGCAAACCTGTGCTTCATGGCGAATACGGATTCTGAATCAGAAAGTGAGGTAAGTTCTCAATATAATCCTTCTTTTGATGAACTGCAAGATGCATTTAATGAACTGCATGATGAATATGTTAAATCTGTTAAGCAGTTAGTTAGTACTAAGAAAATGCTTGAACAACAATGCATGTTGCATGATCAAATGAAAACTGATTATAGGAAGATTGAGGACTTGTGTGAACAATTGAAAAATGACTCACATGATAAATCTGCCAAATGCATTGAGCTTGAAAATTCTGTTGCATTATTGAAATCTGATTTATTGAAACTCTCTAGTAGCAAGGATAAACTGAATGATATTCTTAGCAACCAAAGAAATGTCAACATTAAATCTAGACTTGGTTTCGAACAGAAAATGCATGCTAAGAAGAATAAATATGGCATAGGATATGGTAATGTTAAGCATAACCAGAATTCTGTGAAACCTAGCCACTTGCATAATGTCTTTGTCAAACCAAAACAGTATGTATCCTCTGATGTTACTTGTCATTTTTGTTGTAGAAAAGGTCATTTTGTTTACAATTGCAAATTAAAAAGACTAGCAAATAGAGGATGCAAACAGATTTGGAAAATCAAGACAAAAGATTTTGAAACTAACCCCCCAGGACCCAATTTAAATTGGGGACCTAAATTGAATTTCTAATCTTATTACAGGTATGCTTGAGATCCACTAAACACCAATGGTATCTTGATAGTGGATGCTCAAAGCATATGACAGGGGACAAGATATGCGGTGAAGGTAACATTGGCAGCGAATCAACTGCAATAATTAAAAATGTCTTATATGTGGAAGGGCTGAAACATAACCTTCTTAGTATAACTCAGCTATGTGACAATGGTTTTCAAGTAAGCTTTTCACCACTTTTTTGCATAATTGAAAACAAGCATGATAAGAGTATGAAATTGGTAGGTGATAGAGTTAATAACATTTATATGCTAGATTTGACTGCTATGCCTGCTAATTCTGTTTGTTGCTTATTATCAAATGCTGATGAAACATGGTTATGGCATAAACGCATTGCACACATTCACATTGATCATTTGAATAGACTTGTTAGCAAGCAGCTAGTCATAGGTCTTCCCAATAGAAATTTTTCTAAGGATAGGCTGTGTGATTCTTATGAGAAAAGTAAGCTTGTCAAGTCTTCTTTTCCCCCAATAGATATGGTCAAAACCAATAGGGTTATGCAACTTATCCACATGGATTTGTTTGGACTATCCCAAGTAAGAAGTTTTGGAGGTAACTTGTATGGATTAGTGTTAATTGATGACTATTCTAGATTCACATGGACTTATTTTCTGACTCATAAAAGTGAAGCATTTTCTGTTTTCAAATAGTTTGCAAACTTAGTTCAAAATGAAACAAGTCAGAAAATTATGTCTATCAAAAGTGATCATGGAGGTGAATTCCAAAATGATTCTTTTGATTCTTACTGTCAACAGAATGGCATTCATCATATGTACTCATCCCCTAGGACACCACAGCAAAATGGTGTAGTGGAGAGGAAGAATAGGTCTTTAGAGGAGTTAGCTAGGACCATGTTGAAAGATTCAAATACTCCCAAGTATTTCAAGGCTGATGCAATTAACACTGCCACACATGTTGTCAATAGAGTTTTGATTAGGCCAATACTTAGGAAAACTCCTTATGAGTTGTACAAGGGTAGAAAGCCTAATATTTCCTACTTTAGAGTGTTTGGTTGTAAGTGCTTTGTTTTGAACAATGGCAAAGAACACCTAGGCAAGTTTGATCCCAAGGCAGATGAGGGTATCTTTCTAGGTTATTCCCAAACTAGCAAAGCCTATAGAATCTATAACAAGAGAACAAAGACAATAGAAGAATCAGTTCCTGTGTAATTTGATGAACTTTTTAAAGAAAACTTGAACAAAAATCCTTCTATTGTTGATGCTTCTTTGGATGAAGTTATAGAATCTGAACCTTTAGACCCAAAGGAACCTACACCTCCAACAAACAGTGACTGTGTTGAACCTATTAGATTAGATGAGTTACCAAAGGAGTGGAAGTTCAATAGAAACCATCCCATAAATAACATCATAGGTGATATCTCAAAAGGAGTGGCAACTAGAAGGAACCTTAGACACTTTTGTAACCTTACAGCCTTTGTATCTCAAATTGCAAGATAGTGAGTGGATACTTGCTATGCAAGAGGAGTTGAACCAATTTGAGAGGAACAAAGTGTGGCAGCTAGTACCTAAACCAGAAAACCAACACATCATAGGAACTAGGTGGGTGTTTAGGAACAAGCTAGATGAGAATGGTGTCATAACTAGAAACAAAGCTAGGTTAGTGGCCAAGGGTTACAACCAAGAGGAGGGAATAGACTTCGACGAAACCTACGCCCCTGTAGCAAGGTTAGAGGCTATCAGGATACTCCTTGCTTATGCTAGTATCATGGACTTTAGGCTATTCCAAATGGATGTTAAAAGTGCTTTTTTAAATGGTGACATCCATGAAGAGGTGTATGTTAGCCAAACACCTGGATTTGAGAATCCAGATTTTCCTAACCATGTGTTTAAGCTAACTAAGGCCCTTTATGGTTTGAAACAAGCTCCAAGAGCTTGGTATTAAAAGTTAAGCAATTTCCTCATTCAACAAAACTTTTTGAGAGGAAATGTGGATAAAACTCTTTTCATCCAAACTAATGGAAAAGATATATTGCTAGTCCAAATTTATGTGGATGACATAATATTTGGATCAACAAATGTCAAATTGGGCAAAAATTTTGAAAATTTAATGAAAGGTCAATTTGAAATGTCTATGATGGGTGAACTATCATACTTTTTGGGATTTCAAATTAACCAATCTAAGCAAGGTATCTTTATTAGCCAAACAAAATATTGCACTGATTTGTTAAAGAAGTTTGGTTTTAATAATCTCAAGTCCATAGATACTCTAATGAGCCAAGGAAATATTCTAGATAGAGATGAATTAGGAAAACCAGTGAATGTTACTAGGTATAGAGGCATGATAGGATCATTGCTCTATCTCACAGCAAGCAGGCCTGACATTATGTTCAATGTTTGCATGTGTGCGAGATATCAATCCAATCCTAAAGAGTCTCACCTTAGTGCAGTTAAGAGGATTTTCAGGTATTTAGTTGGGACTAGGAGCCTTGGATTGTGGTATCCTAAGGGATCAACTTGTTCTTTGGTTGGTTATTCAGATTCAGATTTTGCTGGATGCAAACTGGATAGGGAAAGTACCTCAGGTACTTGTCATTTTCTAGGTAATTCACTTGTATCCTGGTTCAGCAAGAAACAAACCAGTATTGTTTTGTCAACAGCTGAAACTGAATACATTGCAGCTGGAAGTTGTTGTGCCCAGATCATGTGGATGCAACAGCATTTGTTAGATTTTGGTGTGAACTTAGGAATTGTTCCCATCTTGTGCGACAACACAAGTGCGATCAGTATCACTAAGAACCCAGTTATGCATTCCCGGACCAAACATATCGAAATTCGGCATCATTTCATCCGAGATGAGTTTTCATGTGGGAACACCAAGTTAGAATACATCAACACAACTGAGCAGTTAGAAGACATCTTCACCAAAGCTTTGCCAAAGGATAGCTTCCAGTACATTAGGATGAAACTGGGCATATTAGATCCTAGTCAGATCTGAGTTATGTGTCTAATCGACTGGGCAAATCGACTATCCTGTGGATACACAGGAAAATGCCTTTGTAAAATCGATTGCCCTAGTCGACTTGACCCATAATATGTCTATTTTCTCAAGTTTTTCACACGAAATCGATTTGGACAATCGATTTGACATTTTCCAGGAAGCTTCAGATGTTCTTACATTCCCAGTTCAATCGATTATGGAATTAGACTGACCTCTTGTTTTAATGGTTAAAGAATCGATATGGAAAATCGATTAGTTTAGACCCATAACTCAAAATTGAAAAATTTCTCCTGACTCTGCCTCGAATTCGATTTGGAAAATCGATTGTTTTAAACTTGTTTGAAATCTTCATTCAAAAGAATCGATTAGGATAATCGATGCTGATACAACTTTGGTTCTGGACTGATATGAAAGATTTCTGAACAAGATTGAAATCGATTCGGGAAATCGATTCGGGAAATCGATTGTCAAAATTGGGGTGCAATTTCCATTTAAAAGATCGATTGGAGTAATCGATGCTGAGACGCGTTAACTTCTGAACTGATATGAAAGATCTCTGAGCAAATTCAAATTCGTTTTGGGTAATCGATTAGCTGAACTGTATTGGGTATTTCACTTAAAGAATCGATGTGACAAATCGATGCTGAGTTGAACTCCTGATTGGTCTGTTATTTGAAGTTTCTGAACTGATACGAAATCGATCTGGGAAATCGATTAAGTAACTATGGACATCGATTTGGGTAATCGATTGACCTTATTACCGTTACAGATTTTTACTAGCCGTTACACACCCGTTCGTTGATCTTCCCCAGCAACGGTAACTAAATCGATTGGACCAACCGATGCGCGTACCCAGCAGTATAAAAGGAACAGTTGCAATCGAACCCCAACATCGATTTCTCATTACTCATTCATCCTAACCTCTGCAAAACTCAACTTTTCCCTCTCTTTTGATCTACTCCAACTCTATTCTTACTCATACAACTTCATATTTCTTCTATAATCAATCCAATATGGCTAGAGTGAAGAGAACCTCTCCATCTACTCCTTCTACCTCATCTTCTTCAACTACCCCATCTCCTCCACCAACTCTTTCTAAAAGAGTATCTATTCCCACTCATAAGATTGCTGCACAAGACAAAGGAAAAAGTGTTGCAGTCAATCAAGGAAAGACAAAGAAAAGGAAAGAGCATCCAACTAAAAAGTTGATGGCGGATGCAATGAAGGATGTATCACAAAAGAAGAAGAAGAAGAAGAAGAAGAAGAAGAAGAAGAAAAAGAGTGCTTCTTCAACTCCACAAAAGAAAACCACCCCTCAAAAGAAATCTACTCCACAACAAAAAACTCCCACGCAGCAAAATAAGCCAGCTGAGGAATTTAAGTTTCCTCCAGCATTCATCAAAAGGAAAATACACGAAGCTCGTGTATTGGACTTCAACTATTTCGATAGTGATGGTTTTTCGTTCCAAAACTATCTCAGGTTCTATGGCTTGGAAGACTTCTTATCCTGCTCGCTTGACACTTATCCTAACTTGATTCGAGCATTCTATGCTACATTCAAGATGACGGATACATGATTCAAAGCAACGGTGAAAGGGAAGAAGATCTCCATGACTTTTGAGGAGTTCTCGGGCTTATCAGGACTTCCCTACCATGGCAACTCAGTTGACGGCAGCACCGAAGCAGACGCTGCAGATGAAGGATGGGAAGAGTCTCTGGAGAGACAAACAGCTGTACAGGACCTGATGGTTGAAGGATTTGTGGAATCAGTTTCACTTCCAATCGGCCAGATGAAGGTTCAACATAGGATGCTGATGTACGCACTCATCAGAATGCTTGTCCCGCGTTCTGGGAATCATGCAGTTGTCCAACGGCTGGACATTGTATTACTGTGGGGTCTGTGCAAAGAGCTCAAGATGAGCTGGGCATGGATTGTGCTTCGTCACATGCAGGAAGCAGCACAAGGAAAGCTGGTGCTTCCGTATCCACAGCTAATCATAAAAGTTCTCACTCACTTCAAGGTGGCTGTGAAGGGTGAAGAATTGTCCAAGACCATTCTGACATTTGGTGAATCCATCGTGAACCGAATGCAGCTGCGCAAGGTCAATGGCATTTGGGGACGACCTCAAGCCAATGCTGAACCAACCCAGCAAGGTGCTGAACCACCAGTTGCTGAGTCAGTTTCAGCAGGGTCCGATGTACTCTCCAAGCTGCTTGAGTTCATGGCAGCTCAAATGGCTCACAATGCCAAGATGGAGGCATTGAATGCAAGAATGGACGCTGCTATCCAGAAGATACAATCAGATCAGATTTAGATGGCACAAGATATAGCAGCAATTCAGGAACATCTGGGCATTAAGTTGTCCTTCAGCGATGTTGCTGAAATTAGAAGACAAGCGGCTGAAGAACCGACTCCGACGCAGTTAGAGGTTGCTGAAACTCATGATGAGGAGACACCAGCTGAGAGTAATACAGCGGTGTCAGCCTCATCCCCAGATAATAATGAGGGCCAACAAACTTTAGATGTTTAGGATTTCAGTTTTCTTAGTTGTTTTGTTTTTCTGTTTTGCTATATTCTTTGTAATATTTCCATTGATTGTATTATTCTGTTTTAATGAATGAATTGAATATATGAGTTTCTTGATCTTAGTGACTGTTGCATTTTATTTTGCATATTTCTAGTGCATGCCATAATCAGTTTCTGCCTATTGAAATAATCTGAGTTTTTTAAGTTAATACTCATACTGAATTTTCTGCTTTTGTTACTAAAAAGTTTTCAAGTTTCTAGCAGCATTTCAGTTTTCAAGTTTGCTACCAACACAGGGGGAGCAAACTTCTCTCCTTTGCCTCTTTTTGACTTAATTGACAAAGGGGGAGAGAAATTTCTAACTTGCAAACCTATGTTAGCAATGTTTATTTTACATTTTTTTTCTAACAGTTCTGATGCCAGTGGTATGTCTACCCTAACCCTCATATGAAATGAACGATACTCATATTTAGGGGGAGCTTTACTAAATTGTCATTTAAAATGTTTCTCAAGTTAAAATTGCATGTTTGTCACTTAAATCAAAAAGGGGGAGATTGTTAGAAATATGTTAGTTTCTGATATTATTGACAAACATACATCTTGAAATAAATATGACATTGTGAACTGAGAAAAATTTCAGGAACATCAACTCAATCCTACAAACTTGAGACAATTGCTTGGAACTCAAGAAATCAACAAAAGCTTGCAGATTCATAAGCAAATCGATTAGTAAAATCAATTCTATTATAGGGTTGAATGTTTTTATCCAGTCTGGGATTAATCAATCGATGGGCAAAATCGATTTGCACATTCTATGAAAAATCAAACAGGCTATCAATCGATCAGGCCAATCGATTGGTACACTTATTAGAAAATAAAATGTGCAAGTCAGAGAGCTAGTTTGCCACAAATCGATTAGGCAGATCGATTGGTTAAATCACCAGGACTGACCTGATTGCTTACATCGATTAGACAAATCGATTGGTACACTTACTGAAATTAAAATGCGCAAGTCAGTAGCATGCCTTGCAAGCTAATCGATTTGGAAAATCGATTAATCCAATCACTTCTTTATAGTTTGTTTGTCTACATCGATTGACACAATCGAGTGTGAATGTCCAAGAGCCAAACCAATGATTACTAAATCGGTTAGGCAAATCGATTTTGTAGAATAAGTTTCAAAATAACCTTGGTCTGGAACATACACAGTCGATTAGCACAATCAATTTTTTTATTTCAGTTGAATTAAGTTTTGCATCAATCGACATGGTAAAGCGATTGAACGAGCAAACTCTGAAATAAGCTTCAGACTTAATTTTTCAATCGGTTAGGAAAGTCGATTATTTAAAATCACTGTGTCCCTGGAACCAGTGTAATCGATTGACTAAATCGATTGGTGCAAAAAGTTTTAGAAACAGAGATGCCTGAATTGGTTGAATCGATCAAGTACATCGATTGTTTTCATCTCGTTGTTGGAACAAAACACGTCAAGTCGATTATGAACATCGATTCAATTAAGATCATTCATCCAAGTCTGAAGAACTCATTTAAAATAATTGATTCGTTAAATCGATTAGTGTAAGCAGTTTCAAGATTCAAGAAAAACAAGATTCGCGAAATCGATTGGTTACATCGATTTGTATGCTTTATAACTTTAATGAATTGATTTGCCAAATCGATTCATACGTTGTTTTTCCAGAAACTATATAAACTGCTTTCACACACTTCTTCACATAGCAGGAAATAACAACAGCATAATAACAGAAAATAACAACAGCATAATACAGCAGTAGCAATAAGAACAAAAGAGATTAAGAACTTTCACAACTAATGATAACAATCATTTACCACTAACTCTTTCTCAACTAACATCATTTTAAACATCTTTTTCAGCCATGAACAATCAACGTTTGTGATCAATGAGGATTGAAAAAGACTGAATTGAGAAAGACAGCTTTGAGAAGATTGAAGATCAAGAACTTTGTATAATTGATCTTTTTTCATTTCTGTAAACACCTTTTTGTAACCAAATTACTTTGAGAAAATCCAGTTTTTACTGGTGGTGTTCTTCGAGGTTGAGGGCTGTCAACAAGAAGACGCTTGACTAAATTCTTGGTCAAGTTTATGGGATTTAATCTTGGAAATTCAGGGAGGGAAAGATAGAACAGGGAGAATAGTTTAAGATTGGTGCGAGGCCCTGTGTAAAAATCTGTAAACTGATTCTAAGAAGTTCTATTGGACAGGCTAAGATCTAGTTGGATCTTGGGACTAGACGTAGGTCGTCAAGGGACGACTGAACCAGTATAAAAATCTGCGTACACTCTTCTTTCCCTTAACTCGTTTAAATTTCTGCAATTATTACGTTTATGATATTGATTGAATGCATGATAAAGATTCTATGTTAAGTGAAGTTGTTTGATTAATTGTCTTAACATAATTGCATGAAAATCAACATCTTGGCTATTAATTGTTTTCTGATGCGTTACTCCATATATATCTTGATCCATACAGTTTGACATTCATTAGAACTGTTTATTAGGGACCTTACTCATTCTTGTGTTTAGTAAATTTCAAATTTATTAAACTGTTGCGCATAATGTTAGAATAGACATTATTCTGCATAAATCTTCCGCAAATCAGAGGTCTTATCCCCCAACAATTGGCATCAAGAGCCTGCCTTTTTTAAAAAGAGTTGTTTTTCTCAAAAACGATCATGACTTCTGATTTCTTAGGAGAAGGTGCATCATAAGCTAGGCCTTCTGCTTTTAACGGAGCCGCATACATGTATTGGAAACAACGCATGCTAATTTTTCTTGAAGCTAGTGGTATTGACATTCTAGATGCTGTAGAAAATGGACCGTTTGTGCCAACCACAGCAGGTACAGGTGAATCAGCAATCCTGAAGCCTAAGAGTGACTGGACTGAAGATGACAAAAAGAAAGTTGGGTACAACGCCAAAGCCAAAAACATTATCACTGCAGCCTTGAGTCATGATGAATTCTTCAGAGTCTCAAACTGCAAAACAGCAAAACAGATCTGGGACACACTACAGCAGATGCATGAAGGAACCACAGATGTAAAGAGAGCTCGGATAAATACCCTCATGCATGAATACGAATTGTTTAGCATGAAGAAAGAAGAATCAGTGAATGACATGCAGACTCGGTTTGCACACATAGTCAACAACCTAAATGCCTTAGGCAAGGAGATTGATAATGATCAGCAAATCAACAAGGTAATGAGGTGTTTGACTAGGGAATGGCAACCAAAAATTACTGCCATTGCAGAATCGAATGATCTAGGAAGCATGACAATAGCTACATTGTTTGGAAAACTGAGGGAGCATGAAATGGAACTACATAGACTCAATGAAGCTGAGCAAGGTGATAGAAAACAAAAATTTATTTACAAGGAAATAAAAACTTTTGTAAATAATTTAGAATATCACGTTTCTCAAAGTGTATATGGAACAATTCAAACTTTATTACTCAATTAAAACAATTTAATCTCAATGAACTTGATTTAACTATAAATTCTTATTTTAATTCCAAAAACTTACTAGTACTAAGGTTTTCGTCATTTGAAAATTCATAAGTAAAATATAAATTATGTAACACCCCAATTTTCAAAGCGAGGGTGTATTTTTTTTTCAAAAGAAATTAAAATAAAACATAGAAATAAATAAGGTAACACCTTTGGATAAATAATTAAGTCATTATAATTGACAAGCAGCGGAAAAGTTTCTCAAAATATGAATTCAAAATATTTACATATCAAAGGTGGTACAGTCTTCCAGTTTAAAAATAAAAGCAACCCAAAAGAAAGACATCAGTTTCATCTGTGTCAACCTAGTCTGATCATTCTACAAAACAACTAAACACCCTGAGTGATCTCCACCCGCCCCGTGAGATCCTCCTAACGTAGCTCCAGTCAAGCATTCCCATCTACATTCCCATCCGTAGGGTACGAACCGGTAGGATCATCCTGGCTCTCATTTGATGGCAAAGCCCAGATTTCCATAATAGTTGTAAAGGGTCACCAATCGAAATTAACAGTTAACACATAACATTTAAGTTTTTTAAATGCATAAAATATCCCCTCAACTAAGCATGCACCTTAAAAGGATTTTCCATATGCGAAAAGTTCATATAATGCTTGCCAAATGTAAATGAAATAAAATAAAGTTCTCAATCCATCAAGTAATACATGACTGACCAAAACATTGCTAAATCAATTGAGCAATCAATTATCTAACTCAAAATAAGATTTTATATTGAGCAAATCGATTGGGCCAATCGATTTCCTGGAAGTTTTTAGTGAAAACTGAACTCTGGGCTTAAATCAATCGATTGGGGAAATCGATTGAACGAAGAACTGAGCCCCTATATTGAAGCCAATCGATTGGGCAAATCGATTTCGTGAAAAACTGAGCCCCAGTAACTCAGCAAATCGATTGGGCAAATCGATTTCATGAAAGACTGAGCCCGTGTAACTCAGCAAATCGATTGGGCAAATCGATTTCGTGAAAGACTAAGTACCTGTAACTCAGCAAATCGATTGGGGAAATCGATTTCCCCTGTATATTCCTCCAAAAATTCATAAACTAACTCAATCACATTCATACATAATACCAAATCTTAACACTTAGCAATTCCCACGCGATCACTACGACAAAATGGCTTCGAAATAGTTTTTACAATCCATCACTCTCACACGCAATAATTAATACATAACACTTAGCAATTTCAACACAATTACCACGACATCAAGAACAACGAAATAGTTTTGAAAATCAACATGCTATCACACAATTCCAAAATGTAACACTTAGCATGATCAACACAATCACAATGACATCTCATGTTTCAAAACACTCCAACATAAACTTGAGTCAAAACACGACTCGCACACAATTTCAAAACATACTGCTTAACAGTTACAACGCAATACCCACACGGACAAGATGAACCAACAAATCACATGGCATCACCTTGACTCGACAATCCCAACGCAAACAAGATGAACCAACAAATTACATGGCATCACCTTGACTCGACAATCCCAACGCAGACAAGATGAACCAACAAATCACATGGCATCACCTTGACTCGACAATCCCAACGCAGACAAGATGAACTAACAAATCACATGGCATCACCTTGGCGCGAAAATCCCAACACAGACTAAACTAAAACATATTCCCAAATTTATTACACAATTCACGCCAAAGCACAACAATTCATTTCTCCACAAAATCATTTTCACGACGACATTAAGTAAACGCAGATATTAAGAGATTCCCCATTCTTAATACTCATTTTACTTAAACGATTTTCAAAACAAACATTAAGCAAACAGAAATATTAAGAGATTCCCCATTCTAAATACTCTTTTAACTTGAACGATTTTCACAAAACAAACACACATTAAGTAACAAGACATTAAGAGATTCCCCATTCTTAATACTCGTTTAACTTAATGGTTTTCAAATTCCACACAAAACAAACTCAAACCTAATATCCAATTCAATCCACGATTCACACCAATTCACATCAATCAATGAACATCAAGTATGAACACGCCGAATACGACGACACAAATCAACACAATCCATCACTCAAACACAACAAGTTTCATATACTCAAAATCATACATAAATGAGTTTAAAATTCATTTTCCACGAAACATTACTTTAACCCTAACCAAATTCTTTTCCACACAACCACAGATAAGTCCCTAAATGCAAACTAAAAGTTTGAAAGGAGCCCTTACCTTCACGTTAGCTTTCACGTGCGATTACAGTATCGTGAGTAAGTCCAGTAAAATCTCCGTTCACAACGTTGTTGGTGTACGTGACTTCTGATTTTCTGAAGAATTATACATAATGATATCTAATCTAATATGAATGCACAGCGGATTAATAAATTCAATTTTTATTTCACACCAAATTGAATACGGTCCCTAGTTTACAATTCTAATGAATGTCAAAACTAGATGGATCATGGTAATTATGGAGAGAAGCATTTGACAAGATTGATTGTTATGGATGCTGATTTACATGCAATTTTTATTAAGACAATTAATCAATATTCAAAACGAAATAATTGCAGAAATGTAAAAAGATAAGGGAAAGAGAAAAAGGTGTACGCCGGATTTTATACTGGTTCAGCCGTCCCTTGACGACCTACGTCCAGTCCCAAGATCCAACAAGATCTTAGCCTATCCAATAGAACTCTTTAGATTCAGTTTACAGATTTTCACAGTGTGCCTCGCACCAATCTTAAACTAATCTCCTAGTTCTATCTTTTCCCTTCCATGAATTCCCAAGTTTAAATCCCATAAACTTGACCAAGAATTCAGTCAAGCGTCTTCTTGTTGACAGCCCTCAACCCTGAAGAACGCCACCAGTCGCAGCTGGATTTTCGCAGAGTAATTTGTTACAAAAGAGTATTACAGAATATGAAACATATCAAATATACAAATTTCTGAATCTTGCTTCTTCTCAAAGTAATCTTTCTCAAATCGGTCTTTTCCAATCCTCAATGATCACAAGTTGTTTGTCCATGATTGCAAAAGGATGTTCAATTGATATTGGTTGAGAAAGAGTTATCTCATGTGTTGTAGCTCTGAAAAAGAATTATCAAAGTTATTATGTTGGTTATTGTATATTGTAACATTATGAGAAGAAGAGTATGAAAGCAGTTTTAATAGTTTCAGGAAAAAACAACATATGAATCGATTTGACCAATCAATTCATTAAAGTTATAAAGCACACTAATCGATGTATAAAATCGATTTCGCGAATCTTGTTTTTCTTGAATCTTGAAATTGCACAACATAATCGATTTAACTAATCGATTCTTTTAACTGAGTTCTTCAGACTTGGATGAATGTTCTTAATTGAATCGATGTTCATAATCGACTTGGCGTGTTTTGTTCCAACAACGAGATCAAAACAATCGATGTACTTGATCGATACAACCAATTCAGTCATCTCTGTTTCTAAAACATTTTGTACCAATCGCTATAGTCAATCGATTACACTGGTTCCAGGGACACAGTGATTTTCAACAATCGACTTGCCTAACCGATTGAAAAATTAAGTCTGAAGCTCATTACAACCAGTTGGTTCAGTCAATCGATTTACCACGTCGATTGATGCCAACTTTAATATAACAGAAGTAAGTAAGTAGATTGAGCTAATCGACTATGGATGTTCTAGACCAAGGTCATTTTGAAATATATTTTGGTAAGTCGATTTGCCTAATTGCTTTATTAGCATTGGTTTGGTTCTGGAACATTCACATTCGATTTGGTCAATCGATGTAGACAAAACATAAAAGAAAAAATGATTGAATAATCGATTTGCCAAACTGACTAGTTTGCAAGGTGAGCTACTGACTTGCAAATTTTAAATTTTAATAAGTGTTCAAGTCGATTTGTCCAATCGATGTAAACCATCAGTTCAGTCTTGGTGATTTAACCAATCGATCTGCTTAATCGATTTGTGGCAACTTAGCTCTCTGACTTGCACATTTTATTTTCTAATAAATGTACCAATCGATTTGCCTGATCGATTGATAGCCTGTTTGATTTTTCATAGCATGCGCAAATCGATTTTGCCCATCGATTGATTAATCCCAGACTTAATAAAATCATCCAACCCTTTTACAGAATCGATTTTACTAATCGATTAGCTTGTAGATCTTCAAGGTTTTGTTGATTTCTTGAGTTCCAAGCAATGGTTTCAAGTTTGTAGGATTGAATGGATGTTCCTGAAATTTTCTCAATACACACTGTTAGATTTATTTAAAAGTGTATGTTTGTCAATAACTTCAAAAACGAGTGAACATATGTCAAACAATTATCCATATGTATAACAATCTCCCCCTTTTTGATTTAAGTGACAAACATGCAAGTTTTAACTTGAGAAACATTTCATGGGCATTTCAAGGGAATATACTGAAATAAAAACAGTCTTGTAAACTTTGTAAAGCTCCCCCTGAATGTGTGTACCCAAGCAAATTGCAGAAACAATATCTAACAATATATAGGATAACCACTGTTAGTGCAAGTCAAGTTACAAAATTCAAGTTATAAAATTTCTCTCCCCCTTTGTTAGTTAAGTCAAAAAGAAGAGGAGGAAAAGGAATCACAATTTTGCTCCCCCTGAGATGGTAGCAAAAAAACTGAAAAACTTGAACGAGTTAGTAATAAGTGCAGGAAATACATTATGATTATAAACTTAAAAGGAACTTGTATCAGTGCAATAAACAGAATCAAAACAGATTACGGCACGCATTGGAAGTCATGAAGATGAAATGAAATGAAATGCAGCTGCAAGTAACACAAGCAATAAACTTCAAATACTATTATATTCATTGATCAATAGAGATTACAACCAACATAAAACAAAATTACACAAAAAAGCAAAACAGGAAATCAAACAACTAGGAGAAACTAAAGTCATAAACATCTATGGTTGGCTGATCCTCATTATTAGCAGGGGATGAGGCTGAGACCGTTGTATTACCCTCAGCAGGTGTCTCCTCAACATGAGTCACAGCAACCTCTACATGAGTAGGAGTTTGATCTTCAGCTGCTTGCCTTCCGATTTCAGCAACATCGCTGAAGGACAATTTAATGCCCAGATGTTCCTGAATAGTTGCTATATCCTGCGCCATCTGGTTCTGGTCGGCTTGGATCTTCTAGATTGCAGCATCCATTCTTTCAGTCAGCGCCTCCATTTTGGCGTTGTGAGCCGCTTGAGCTGCCATAAACTCAAGGAGTTTGGAGAGCACCTCAGACCCAGCTGAAACAGACTCAGCAGCAGGTGGTTCAACACTTTGATGGGTAGGTTCAGCAGTAGCTTGAGGTCGACTCCAAATACCATTCAGTTTACGTAGCTGCATTTGGTTCACTATGGATTCATCAAATGTCAGAATGGTTTTGGACAATTCTTCTCCCTTTAGAGAAACCTTGAAGTGGGTGAGAATCTAAGTGATTAGTTGTGGATACGGAAGCACCAGCTTGCCTTGTGCTACTTCTAGCATGTGGCGAAGCACAATCCATGCCCGGCTCATCTTGAGCTCCTTGCACAGACCCCACAGTAATACTATGTCCAACTGTTGGACAACTGCATGATTGCCGGAGCGTGGGACTAGCATTCGGGTGAGTGCATACATCAGCATACGATGCTGAACCTTCATCTGGCCGATAGGAAGTGAAACTGATTCCACAAAGCCTTCAACCATCAGGTCCTGCACGGCTGTTTGCCTCTCCAGAGACTCTTCCCAGCCGTCATCTGTAGTGTCCGCTTCGGTGCTGCCGTCGACAGAGTTTCCATGGTACGGAAGTCCCAACAGGTTCGAGAACTCCTCGTAAGTCATGGAAATTTTCTTGCCCTTCACCGTTGCTTTGAAACCAGAATCTGTCATTTTGAACGTGGAGTAAAATGCACGAATCAAGTTTGGATAAGCGTCAAGTGAACAAGATAGAAAATCTTCCAAACCATGAAATCTGAGATGGTTTTGAAATGTAAAACCATCGCTGTCGAAGTACTGGAAATCCAGAACTCTTGCTTCATGAATTTTGCGTTTTAAGAAAGCTGGAGGAAGCTTGAATTCCTCAGTTGACTTGCTTTGAGGGGCAGTTGCCTTTGGCGTCGGTGTTGATTTATTCTGGGGTGTTGTCTTCTTTTGTGGAGTTGAAGAAACATCCTTCTTCTTTTTCTTCTTCTGAGTTATCTCTTTCATTGCATCAGCCAACAACTTCTCAGTTGGAGGGTCCTTCCTTTAATTTGATTTTCCTTGGTCTATTGCAACGCTTTTTCCTTTATCTTGCGCTGCAATCTTATGTGTAGGAATGGAGACCCGTTTTGAAATAGTTGGTGGAGGGGATGGTGTACTTGAAGAAGATGAAGTGGAAGGTGTAGATGGAGAAGTACGCTTAACTCTTGCCATTTTTAGTGATTTAGGAGTAATCTGAAGTAGAAAGGGAAAAGAGGGAGGTTGAATAGCTCAAAACAAGAAGAGAAGTCTGAGATTGCAGAGGTTTGAGAGCTGGAAATGAGAGGAATTGATGTTAGGGTTCGATTGAGACTGTTCCTTTTATACTGCTGGAAACCTAAATCGATTGGCCCAATCGATTTAGTTACTGTTGCTGGGTAAGGTGAAAAGACAGGAACGTAACGGCTAGTAAAAATACACGTAACGGTAATAATGTCAGTCGATTACTCAAATCGATGCATGTAGTTACTTAATCGATTACCCAAATCGAATTCGTATCACTCCAGAAGCTTCAAATGATAGTCCAGGTAGAACTTCATCTCAGCATCGATTTCCCACATCGATTCTTTTGAGTGAAGAGCTTAACCAAGTTTACAAAATCGATTTCCCACATCGATTTCGAATTTGCTCAGAGAACTTACAAATCATATCAGAAGCTAACTTTTCTCAGCATCGATTACCCAAATCGATCCTTTAAATGAGAATCTCAAACCAATTCTGACCATCGATTTCCCAAATCGATTTCGAGCTTGATCAGAAATCTTTCATATCAGTCCAGAAGCTGAGTTGTAACAGCATCGATTGTCCAAATCGATTATTTTGAATGAAGATTTCAAACATACATAACCCAATCGCTTTTCCAAATCGACTTCCAGTGTAAAACAAAAAAAACTTAGACATGTTATGGGTCAAGTCGACTAGTGCAATCGATGCTATAAAGTCAGTTTCCTGTGTAACCACAGGATAGTCGATTATCCCAGTCGATTGGACACATAACTCAGATATGATTAGGATCTATTATGCCCAGTTTCATCCTTATGTGATGGAAGCTTTCCTTTGGCAGAGCTTTAGTGAATATGTCTGCTAACTGTTCAGTTGTGTTGACGTACTCTAACTTGATGTTTCCACTTTGAAACTGATCTCGGATGAAGTGATGCCGAATCTCGATGTGCTTGGTCCGGGAAAGCATAACCGGATTCTTAGTGATGCTGATCGCACTTGTGTTGTCGCACAAGATGGGAATATTTCCTAAGTCCACACCAAAATCTAACAAATGTTGTTTCATCCACATGATATGAGCACAACAACTTCCAGCTGCAATGTACTCAGCTTCAGCTGTTGACAAGGCAATAGTGGTTTGTTTCTTGCTGAACCAAGACACAAGTGAATTACCTAGCAAATGACAAGTACCAGAGGTACTTTTCCTATCCAGTTTGATCCCTTAGGATACCACAATCCAAGGCTCCTAGTCCCAACTAAATACCGGAAAACTCTCTTAATCGCACTAAGGTGAGACTCTTTAGGATTTGATTGATATCTCACACACATGCAAACACTGAACATAATGTTAGGCCTGCTTGCTGTGAGATACAACAGGGATCCTATCATGCCTCTATACCTAGAAACATCCACTGGTTTGCCTAATTCATCTCTATCTAGAATATTTCCTTGGCTCATTGGAGTATCCATGGACTTGAGATTATTAAAATCAAACTTCTTTAACAAATCAGTGCAATATTTTGTTTGGCTAATAAAGATACCTTGCTTTGATTGGTTAATTTGAAATCCCAAAAAGTATGATAGTTCACCCATCATAGACATTTCAAATTGACCTTTCATTAAAATTTCAAAATTTTTGCACAATTTTTCATTTGTTGATCCAAATATTATGTCATCCACATAAATTTGGACCAGCAATATATCTTTTCCAATAGTTTGGATGAAAAGAGTTTTATCCACCTTTCCTCTTAAAAAGTTTTGTTGAATGAGGAAAGTGCTCCACTTTTCATACCAAGCTCTTGGAGATTATTTCAAACCATAAAGGGCCTTGGTTAGCTTAAACACATGGTTAGGAAAATCTGGATTCTCAAATCCAGGTGTTTGGCTAACATACACCTCTTCATGGATGTCACCATTTAAAAAAGCACTTTTAACATCCATTTGGAATAGTCTAAAGTCCATAATACTTGCAAAAGCAAGGAGTATTCTGATAGCCTCTAACCTTGCTACGGGGGCGTAGGTTTCGTCGAAGTCTATACCCTCCTCTTGACTATAACCCTTGGCTACTAGCCTAGCTTTGTTCCTTGTGATCACACCATTCTCATCTAGTTTGTTTCTAAAAACCCACCTAGTTCCAATGATGTGCTGGTTTTCTGGTTTAGGTACTAGCTGCCAAACTTTGTTTCTCTCAAATTGGTTCAACTCCTCTTGCATAGCAAGTATCCACTCACTATCTAGCAGGGCTTCCTTAATGTTCTTAGGCTCAATCTGAGATACAAAGGCTGTAAGGTTACAAAAGTGTCCAAGGTTCCTCCTAGTGGCTACTCCTTTTGAGATGTAACCTATGATGTTATCTATGGGATGGTTTCTATTGAACTTCCACTCCTTAGGTAACTCATCTATACTAATAGGCTCAACACAATCACTGTTTGCTGGAGGTATAGGTTCCTTTGGTTCTAAAGGGTCAGATTCTATAACTTCATCTAAGGGGGCATCAACAATGGAAGGAGTGTTGTTCAAGTTTTCTTTAAAAGTTTCATCAAATTTCACATGAACAGATTCTTCAATTGTTTTTGTCCTCTTGTTATAGATTCTATAGGCTTTGCTAGTTTGGGAATAACCTAGAAAGATACCCTCATCAGCCTTGGGATCAAACTTGCCTAGGTGTTCTTTACCATTATTCAAAACAAAGCACTTGCAACCAAACACTCTAAAGTAGGAAATATTAGGCTTTCTACCTTTGAACAACTCATAAGGAGTTTTCTTAAGTATTGGCCTAATCAAAACCCTGTTGACAACATGTGTGGTAGTGTTAATTGCATCAGCCCAGAAATACTTGGGAGTATTTGAATCTTTCAGCATGGTCCTAGCTAACTCCTCTAGGGACCTATTCTTCCTCTCTACAACACCATTTTGCTGTGGTGTTCTAGGGGCAGAATACATGTGATGAATGCCATTTTCTTCACAAAAAGTGTCAAAAGAATCATTTTGGAATTCACCTCCATGATCACTTTTGATAGACATAATTTTCTAACTTGTTTCATTTTGAACTAAGTTTGCAAATTTTTTGAAAACAGAAAATGTGTCACTTTTATGAGTTAGAAAATAAGTCCAAGTAAATCTAGAATAGTCATCAATTAACACAAATCCATACAGGTTGCCACCAAAGCTTCTAATTTGAGATGGTCCAAACAAATCCATGTGGATAAGTTGTAAAACCCTATTGGTTTTGACCATATCAATTGGGGGAAAAGTAGACTTGACAAGCTTACTCTTTTCACAAGAATCACACAGCCTATCTTTAGAAAACTTTCTATTGGGAAGGCCTATGACTAACTGCTTGTTAACAAGTCTATTTAAATGATCAACATGAATGTGTGCAATGCGTTTATGCCATAACCAAGTTTCATCAGCATTAGATAATAAGCAACAAGTAGAATCAGCAGGCATAACATTCATGTCCAGCATGTAAATATTATTAATTCTATCACCTACTAATTTCATGCTTTTGTCATGCTTGTTCTCAATTATGCAAGAAAGTGGTGAAAAGCTTACTTGAAATCCATTGCCACATAGCTGACTTATACTTAGAAGGTTATGTTTCAGCCCTTCCACATATAAGACATTTTTAATTATGACAGTTGATTCGTTTCCAATGTTACCTTCACTGCAAATCTTGCCCTTGTTGTTATCGTCGTATTTTACAAATCCACCTTCTTTCAAATTTAGGGACAGAAACATTGACTTGTCCCCTGTCATATGCTTTGAGCATCCACTATCAAGATACCATTGGTGTTTAGTGGATCTCAAGCATACCTGTAATAAAATCAGAAACTCAATTTAGGTCCCCAATTTAAATTGGGTCCTAGGGGGTTAGTCTCAACATCTTTTGTCTTGATTTTCCAAATCTGTTTGCATCCTCTATTTGCTAGTCTTTTTAATTTGCAATTGTAAATAAAATGACCTTTTCTACAACAAAAATGACAAGTAACATTAGAGGATACATACTGTTTTGGTTTGACAAAGACATTGTGCAAATGGCTAGGTTTCACAAAATTCTGGTTATGCTTAACATTACCATATCCTATGCCATGTTTAGTTCTATTTTGATTAGCATGCATACTCTGGTTATATCCAAGTCCAGATTTTATATTGACACTTCTCTGGTTGCTAAGAATATCATTCAATTTACTCTTGCTACTAGAAAGTTTCAATAAATCAGACTTTAATAATGCAACAGAATTCTCAAGTTCAGTACATTTGGCAGATTTATTATGCGAGTCCTTTTTCAATTGTTCACACAATTCCTCAATTTTCTTATAATCAGTTTTCATTTGATCATGCAACATGCATTGTTGTTCAAGCATTTTCTTGGTATTAATCAATTGCTTAACAAATTTAACATATTCATCATGCAATTCATTAAATGCATCTTGCAGTTCATCAAAAGAATGATTATATTGGGAACTTACCTCGCTTTCTGATTCAGAATTCGTGTTAGCCATGAGACACAGATTAGCTTCTTCAGTTTCTGAAGATGTGGAGGATTCTTCATTGTCTTTCCATGCAACATATGCTTTTCTGTTTTTCTGGGCTGGTTCCTTGCCTTTAGTTTTGGAATTTATGTTCTTGTTCTGCAGCTTGTAACAATCAGCCTTGATATGACCAGTTTTTCCACACTCATAGCATGTGATTGTTTTACTGTCATTGTTCTTTGAGCTGGATTGTTTTCTGAATTTACTGTCTTTCTTTTTCAGAAATTTCTTAAACTTTTTGACAAGTAGCCCAAGTTTAGGTTCCTCATCATCGTCACTGCCTGAATTATCTGAACTGCTCTCATGTTCAGATTTAGACTACTGTGTTTTGGGCTTTCAACGACAATCCTTTTCGTTTTCTGTCATCTAGCTCAGCTTCATTGTGTCTATGCAGTTCCATTTCATGCTCCCTCAGTTTTCCAAACAATGTAGCTATTGTCATGCTACCTAGATCTTTCGATTCTGCAATGGCAGTGACTTTTGGTTGCCACTCCCTAGTCAAGCACCTCATAACCTTTCCAATTTGCTGATCATTGTCTATCTCTTTGCCTAAGGCATTCAGGTTGTTGACTATATGCGTAAACCGGGTCTGCATGTCATTCATTGATTCTTCTTTCTTCATGCTAAACAATTCGTATTCGTCCATGAGGGTATTTATACGAGCTCTCTTTACATCAGTGGTTCCTTCATGCGTCTGCTGAAGTGTGTCCCACATCTATTTTGCTATTTTGCAGTTTGAGACTCTGAAGAATTCATCATGACTCAAGGCTGCAGTGATGATGTTCTTGGCTTTGGTGTTGTACCCAACTTTCTTTTTATCATCCTCAGTCCAATCACTTTTAGGCTTTAGGATTGTTGATTCACCTGTACCTGCTATGGTTGGCACAAACGGTCCATTTTCTACAGCATCTAGAATGTCAATACCACTAGCTTCAAGAAAAATTAACATATGTTGTTTCCAATACATGTATGCGGCTCCGTTAAATGCAGGAGGTCTAACTAATGATGCACCTTCTCCTAGGAAATCAGAAGTCATGATCCTTTTCGTAAAACAAGCTTTTTCATAAAAAAAAGGCAGGCTCTTGATGCCAATTGTTGGTGTATGTGACTTCTGATTTTCTGAAGAATTATACATAATGATATCTAATCTAATATGAATGCACAGCGGATTAATAAATTCAATTTTTATTTCACACCAAATTGAATACGGTCCCTAGTTTACAATTCTAATGAATGTCAAAACTAGATGGATCATGGTAATTATGGAGACATGCATTTGACAAGATTGATTGTTATGAATGCTGATTTACATGCAATTATTATTAAGACAATTAATCAATATTCAAAACGAAATAATTGCAGAAAAGTAAAAAGATAAGGGAAAGAGAAAAAGGTGTACGCAGGATTTTATACTGGTTCAGCCGTCCCTTGACGACCTACGTCCAGTCCCAAGATCCAACAAGATCTTAGCCTATCCAATAGAACTCTTTAGATTCAGTTTACAGATTTTCACAGTGTGCCTCGCACCAATCTTAAACTAATCTCCTAGTTCTATCTTTTCCCTTCCCTAAATTCCCAAGTTTAAATCCCATAAACTTGACCAAGAATTCAGTCAAGCGTCTTCTTGTTGACAGCCCTCAACCCTGAAGAACACCACCAGTCGCAGCTGGATTTTCGCAGAGTAATTTGTTACAAAAGAGTATTACAGAATATGAAACATATCAAATATACAAATTTCTGAATCTTGCTTCTTCTCAAAGTAATCTTTCTCAAATTGGTCTTTTCCAATCCTCAATGATCACAAGTTGTTTGTCCATGATTGCAAAAGGATGTTCAATTGATATTGGTTGAGAAAGAGTTATCTCATGTGTTGTAGCTCTGAAAAAGAATTATCAAAGTTATTATGTTTGTTATTGTATATTGTAACATTATGAGAAGAAGAGTATGAAAGCAGTTTTTATAGTTTCAGGAAAAAACAACATATGAATCGATTTGACCAATCAATTCATTAAAGTTATAAAGCACACTAATCTTTGTATACAATCGATTTCGCGAATCTTGTTTTTCTTGAATCTTGAAACTGCACAACATAATCGATTTAACTAATCGATTCTTTTAACTGAGTTCTTCAGACTTGGATGAATGTTCTTAATTGAATCGATGTTCATAATCGACTTGACGTGTTATGTTCCAACAACGAGATCAAAACAATCGATGTACTTGATCGATTCAACCAATTCAGTCATCTCTGTTTCTAAAACATTTCGTACCAATCGCTTTAGTCAATCGATTACACTGGTTCCAGGGACATAGTGATTTTCAACAATCGACTTGCCCAACCGATTAAAAAATTAAGTCTGAAGCACATTACAACCAGTTGGTTCAGTCAATCGATTTACCACGTCGATTGATGCCAACTTTAATATAACAGAAGTAATTAAGTAGATTGAGCTAATCGACTATGGATGTTTCAGACCAAGGTCATTTTGAAATATATTTTGGTAAGTCGATTTGCCTAATCGCTTTATTAGCATTGGTTTGGTTCTGGAACATTCACATTCGATTTGGTCAATCGATGTAGACAAAACATAACAGAAAAAATGATTGAATAATCGATTTGCCAAACCGACTAGTTTGCAAGGTGAGCTACTGACTTGCGCATTTTAAATGTTAATAAGTGTTCAAGTCGATTTGTCCAATCGATGTAAACCATATGTTCAGTCTTGGTGATTTAACCAATCGATCTGCTTAATCGATTTGTGGCAACTTAGCTCTCTGACTTGCACATTTTATTTTCTAATAAATGTACCAATCGATTTGCCTGGTCGATTGATAGCCTGTTTGATTTTTCATAGCATGTGCAAATCGATTTTGCCCATCGATTGATTAATCCCAGACTTAATAAAATCATCCAACCCTTTTACAGAATCGATTTTACTAATCGATTAGCTTGTAGATCTTCAAGGTTTTGTTGATTTTGTAACACCCCGTTTTCCAAAGCGATGGTGTATTTTTTTTTCAAAAGAAATTAAAATAAAACAGAGAAATAATTACGGAAATACCTTTGGATAAATATTTAAGTCATTTCAATTTATAAGCAACGAAAAAGTTTTTCGAAATATGAATCCAAAGTATTTACACCTCAAAAAATTGGTACATGGAACCCATCGAAAATAAACTGTCATGCTGACAATATTAGTAAAGATACAATTTTCTAATTTAAAATAAACACAATTCAAAAGAAAGACATTTGTTCCCTCTATGTCAACCTAATCTGATCATTCTACAAAACACACTAAACACCCTGAGTGATCTCCACGCGCCCCGTGAGATCCTCCTAACGTAGCTCTAGTCAAGCATTCCCATCTGCATCCCCATCCATAGGGTATGAACTGGTAGGATAGTCCTGGCTCTCATCTGAGGGCAAAGCCCAGATTTCCACAATAGTTGTAAAGGGTCACCAACCAAAATTAACAGTTAACACATAACATTTAAGTTTTTAAATGCACAAAATACCCTTTCTACTAAGCATGCACCTTAAAAGGATTTTCCATATGCTAAAAGTTCATATAATGCTTGCCAAATGTAAATGAAATCAAAAGAAAGTTCTCAATCCATCAAGTAATACGTAACTCACCAAAACATTGATAAATCAATTGAGCAATCAATTATCTAACTCAAAATAAGATTTTCCACTAAGCCAATCGATCGGGGAAATCAATTTCCTGAAAGTTTTTAGTGAAAACTGAACTTTGAGCTTAAATCAATCGATTGGGTAAATCGATTGACTCAATCGATTGAGTAAATCGATTTCCTGACAGACAGAGCCCATGTATTGAATCCAATCGATTGAGCAAATCGATTTTTGGAAGACAAAGCCACTGACTTGAATCCAATTGAATCCAATCGATTTACCAAATCGATTTCTTAAATGATTTTGAAAGACAACTTACAAAATCCGTTGGGTAAATCGATTTCGTGCAAAACAGGGGCCCTGTAACTCATCAAATCTATTGGGTAAATCAATTTCCCTGTATATTCTTTCAAAAATACATAAACTAACTCAATCACATTCAAACACCACTCCAAACCTTAACACTTAGTAATATCCATACAATCACCACGACATTATGAGTTTCGAAATCGTTTTACAATCTAACATACTATCACACAATTCCAAAACATAACTCTTAGTGAAATCAACACAATCACAAATTTGCATCAAACACACTTACACATAATTTCTAAACATACCGCTTAATGGTTTCAACGCAATACCCACACAAACAAGATGAACCAACAAATCACATGGCATCACTTTGACTCGACAATCCCATTACAGACAAAATGAACCAACAAATCACATGGCATCACTTTGACTCGACAATCCCAATACAGACAAAATGAACCAACAAATCACATGGCATCACTTAGACTCGACAATCCCAACGCAGACAAAACAAATCACATGGCATTACTTTGACTTGACAATCCCAACGCAGACAAAATGAACCAACAAACAGAGGGTCAAGCCAGTCAAACACAAAAAATACAGAAGGTTAGTTTTGAAATCGTGTTAATAATATATTATAAGCACTATGCGAAAAATAGGATTTTACAGCATTTTTTTAATCCATTTACAACGCTTTTTTTAAATAAAAAAAAAAGCGATGTGGAATCGAGCGCTGTAAAAGATACAACAAAGCTTTTTTTGTTTACATATAAAAAGCGCTATAAAACATATAGATATAATGCGTGCTTGATATGCTCATTTTACAGCACTTTTCAAAAAAGCGTTGTAAAATGTGCATACATAATATGCATTATTATGCACATTTTACAACGCTTTTTTGAAAAAGTGCGGTAAAATGCACACCCAATATATGAATTATGGGTGTGCATTTTACAAACATTCTTCAACGAAAAACATCACATTATAAAGTGGATGTTTTTACTGGACTAGGTCCCGTGGTTTTTATTCTCTCAATTTGAGGGAAGTTTTCCACGTTAAAATTGTGTTTGTCTCATATTTAATTTCCTTCCAATTATTATTGCTTTTGGAATTGTATTTTCGGTTTGGCCATTTATCTGCACATGTGGGGGAAAAAAACTATTCCGCATTATTGAGATAGTTATCGCTAATTATCTCTGGTTTTTCCCAACAAACAATATTAGTAAAATTGGTGGGTTCCACTTGGGGAGTGAGCCCACCCTACAAATCTCCCCCTCACTAATCAAGTGGGAAGGTACTGCTCAACCATGTCAGCTTTCATTCTACAACATATCATCTTTGAAACAAGCAAGGTCTTCGTCATCTTATCTGAACCATTCTCATCTGTATGAATCTTCTCAATTAAAAATGATTTCATTTACAGTGCATCTCGTATCTAATGATACCACACTTCAATATGCTTCGACTTTCCATGAAAAGTCGGATTCTTGCTGAGATGAATCGCACTATGACTGTCATAGAATAACAAAAACTTGTCTTGCTTGAGGCCTAACATATGTAGGAATTTCTTCACCCACAAGAGTTCTTTGAAAGCTTCAGTTGCTGCAATGTACTTAGCTTCAGTAGTATATAAAACAACACACTTTTGTAGTCTTGATTGCCAAGACATAGCTCCCCCTGCAAAAGTCATCATATAACCAGAAGTGGATTTTCTAGAATTAGGATCACCTGCCATATTTGCATATGTGTAGCCATCCAACACAGGTTCACCACCTCCATAGCATAAACACACTTTGGAAGTGTCTCTGAGGTATATGAGAATCCACTTCACTGCTTGCCAATGATCTTTACCAGGATTAAAGAGAAACCGACTAACAACTTCAACTGCATGAGAAATATATGGCCTTGTACATTTTATAACATACATCAAACTACCAAATGCGGATGCATAAGGAACCTTCTTCATCTCTTCTTTGTCTTTCTCACTTGTAGGACATTTATCATAATTCAATTTAAAATGAGTAGCAAGTGGAGTACTAACATGTTTGCAATTGCTCCTGTTAAACCTCTCTAACACCTTCTCAATATAATTGTGTTGAGACAATCATAATTTGTTATTCTTCCTATCACGAGTAATTCTCATGCCCAAAATTTGTTTTGCAGGGCCCAAGTCTTTCATTGCAAAAGACTTGTTCAAATCTTTCTTCCAATATTGAATCTTCTTAGTGTCCTGACCAACAATCAACATGTCATCCACATATAATACGAGAATAATATAATCACCATCAGAGAATTTCTTGATAAACACACAATGGTCAGGAGTAGTTTTACCATACCCATGTTTCTCCATGAAAGAATCAAATTTCTTGTACCATTGTCGAGGTGCTTGCTTGAGCCCATACAAGCTTTTCTTCAACTTACACACAAGTTGCTCTTTACCTTTGACTTCGAAACACTCTGGTTGCTCCATATAGATCTCTTCCTCCAAATCACCATGAAGGAATGCAGTTTTCACATCAAGTTGTTCAACTTCTAAGTACAAGCACAACTAGGATAGAGCATATCTTTGGTGAAAAAATTTCATCAAAGTCAATACCTTTTCTCTGATTAAAACCTTTCACAACCAATCTTGCTTTGTATCTTGGTTAAGAATTATTCTCTTTTGCCTTTATCTTGTATACCCATTTGTTCTTGAATTCTTTTCTACCATTTGGCAACTTTACCAAATCAAATGTGTGATTCTCATACAAGCAATTTATCTCTTCTTGCATGACCTTCAACCACTTTTCTTTATCAACATTTGTAATAGCTTCTTGATAGTACTATGGCTCTCCACTATTAGTGATCATCACATATTCATGTGAAGGATATCTTTGAGAAGGTTGACGTACTCTAGTAGATCTTCTCAAATCAAACTCGATTGGTAGCTCAACAGGAATCTACTCATCATGGTGAGGCACATGATCATCAGTTACATTCTCATCATCTACCTGTATATCTCCCCTATCAACAAGAGTTTATGTAGGGGGCTTAAGAGCAACATCAATGTAACTTCTAGAATTTGATTTATGTTTTTCTACTTTATCAAAATCTTCAACAGTCTGGTCTTCAAGAAATATCACATCTCGGCTTCAGATAATTGTCTTGTCAACTGGATCCCACAATCTATAACCAAATTCTTCATCACCATAACCAACGAATATACACTGTTTGGATTTACTATCAACCTTGGACCTCTTGTCTCTTGGAACGTGAACAAAACATCTACAACCAAAAACTCTCTTTGTATCTTTATCACAAACAATGTAGACATTATTAACAGATACAACTGTTGTTGTATCATTATCATTTTCCTTCTCTTTGTCTTCATCTCTTTCCCTTGATTGATCTCTCTTAAGGAACCTGCAATTTCTTTTTATGTGACCCACTTTACCACAATGATATCATATCACTTCTTTTCTAGTCCTTGACGTGCTTCTTGACTTGCTACGACTTTCAGAGTGGTCGCGTCTATGGAAGTTTCTAGATTGACTTCTCCCCCACAACAAGGACTTCCCAATTATCAGGCAAGACTCATCAACAATAACAACACTTGCAACTCATCATCTAATTTAATTTCTGCGGTTGTCAACTCATCATCTAATTTAATTTCTGCGGTTGTCAACTGATTCACTGTATTCTGAAAAATACCCATATGCCATTGAATCCCAATCTTTATATTTCATACTCACGAGCTTCTTTTAATTTTTCCAACATCTTGTTAGCATCTATTTCAGTTTCAACATGTGGATATACGCTCAGATCCAACCACTGCCTGATCAACGCCACTGTCTTTCTTTTCATCTTCTTCTAGTCAACGTCAGATTTATAGCTTCTTTTAAGGTTTCCAGTCAGCGTCATAATTATCTGCGGGTTTAGCAGTGTCACCTTTACTATATTACTATATAACATGTCATATTTAGCAGTGTCACCTTTACTATATTACTATATAACATGTCATATTTATCAGTGGGTTTAGCAGTGTCACCTTTACTGTATAACATGTTTTCCGTGAGAGTCTTCCAAAGTGTGTAATTAGAAGAGTTGAGTTTATTCATATTATGACATTTATTTTCCTCCTCCATTTAAATGCACAAATCAAATAACCAAGCTATAGATACCACTTTGTTGGGGAGTCCGGGGGAGCCCAATATTCAGAATGAGCTAAACAAGGATTATAAGAGACTTAGACACTACGTGTCAACCCAAAACCATAAGGCATTAGGATTGTGGGTCATTCTCCTTATATATCCAATACAGCCTCCATTCCTGGTCAATGTGGGACTAACCACTCATAATTTAATACCCAACAATGGTATCAATTTTTTTTTCTTTTTCTCTCAGGTACAATTCCATTTTCTCTCAAGGCGGCACTTCTTCTTCTTTTCTACTTTAGTTCTACTTTCTTTTAAGTTATATTTGGCCATTTTTTATTAACCAAACTCATTTAACCCCATTTTATTATTATTATTATTATTATTATTATTATTATTATTATTATTATTATTATTATTTTCACAAGACCCAACTAATAACGCTCTTATTTTAATTTACTTATTTGTCTCTAAAATAATATATTCCAAACATCATATTATAAAATTATTATATTATGAGAATAGTTAAAATAAAATAAAAAATATAACATCACTATTTTATATAAACTACTAAATCAATTTAATATGTATAAAATATACACAACTTCACAATAACACATATAAAAATAAAAATAAAAATAAAACTTAAGTGCAATATTGTTAATATTTCAAAATCAATATTTTACCCACTAAAAATATTAATTAAAATAATTAAAATTTTAAAATTATAGCAATAATAACAAAAACTCTCGTATTCAAAGTTATTAGTATAGTTACTAGTATATGCATTTTAAGGCATTTTAACATCAAGAACATACTTTAACCCTTCAATTGTAAAAATAAATACTCTAAAATATTTATAAATATATTCAAATAATTATTTATAAAATAATTAATTAAGGTAAGTAATAGTCATAAGCAATTAAAATATAACTATGTGCACATTTATCATTTAATCAAATATGTATAAAACTAGCACATTGTAGAAAACACACATATAACCAAAATTAATCTCAAAACTTAGCAACATATATTATAAAATAGTTTAAACATCAAATTAATTTTTAAAATTATATTTAATCAATATAATACTTTATTATTAAATTTGGAGTGTTACATGTTGGAAAACTATGACTTCTTTTGATTAATAACAAGAAATTAAGATCAAATAAAAACTATTTAGACAAAATTCCTATATTAATCATACAACATTCATACAACTCATACACAGCGGAAATTTAAAATCACATACAAAATTAACAAAAAGCATACAAGAATAAGCAGGTATACAATACTGAAAATTAAAGAGAAGGGATAAGAAAGATTGCACCGCGATATATCTTGGTTCAGCCGTTGATCTAACGGCCTACATCCAGTCCTGAAATCACAATATGATTTCAACCTTTTGCTATAGAATGAATTCGAGTACTTTTACAGATTTTCCAGTCTTCTACATGACCTATCAATCTAACTCCCTTCACTCCTATCTTGTCACCACTTGATCCTTGGAGTTTATCCCCAAACTCACACAAGATCACAGTAAACTTCCTCTTGATGATATCACACCAACAAGGATAGCCACCAGTTTCCAAACTGTATTTTCTACACCTTCAAATACAAAGAATTGTCTTTTACATGAAAATAGAGAAGTATCAAGAATTGTATTCAATCACTCTAGCATCACACAAAGAATTGATTTGCCAATGGATATTTTTGTGTGTTGAGAAACTTTTCTTTCAAAGTGTTTTTCAGAGGTGTGCGAATTCGAGAACAAAAGATTCTGAAAAATTATGAAAAGTTTTGTGCAAGAGTTGTGTTAAAAAATGATTGAAAAATCTTATATATATTCAAGGAAAACACCAGGACAGTCGATTGCCAAATCAAATTTATAAAGGTTTATTCGATTGCTGCATCGAGTGGCGTATTTCTTGTGTTTCTGGAAACTTGAATTATATAAGCTTCACTTGATTGGACAATCGATTCATTCAATTTCTAAATCAGACCTGATGCTATGATTTTCTTTAAATCGAGTGAGCAATCGAGTTGGCCAAAACTGGGTGCTCTCTGTAACTCGAGAAATAGCATCAATCGATTCGTCAATCGAGTGTCGTGATCAAAGTGACTCAGACCTGATGCTATGATTTTCTTTAATTCGAGTGAGCAATCGAGTTGGCCAAAACTGGGTGCTCTCTGTAACTCGAAACTTAGCATCAATCGATTCGTCAATCAAGTGTTGCGATCAAAGTGACTCAGACACTTCAAACAATCAAGTTGACAATCGAGTGGTCAATCGAGTTGGCATAAAATTGGGTCCTTTCTGTAAATCGAAAATTAGCGTCAATCGAATCGTCAATCAATTGTTCAATCGAGTTGACAATCGAGTGAGCATGTTTCAGACCTCAGCTATTTTTAACAGAGTCTATGTGCCAATTGATTGATGAACCATGCAATCGATTGTCTAATCGATTCATTCAGAGTTGAGTTTGATAAAACTTGAATGAATGATAAATGTTCATTGGCAAGGATTTAAGTGTGAGACCCTAGTGATTAGTCTACTCACTTATGGACATAAAACACATGACTTTCTTGTTTATTTAAATTAAATAAGTTTATTTTGTATGTTTTTCCTTTCTTTCCTTTGGAATCGAGGTATTATAGTTTATATCTTTCCATATTAAGAAAAACCTTATTATAAGGTCATGTTCATAGATATAATAGATAAAAAAAATTAAAAGCATTTTCATTTAAAAAAAGCTAACGATTATAATAAATTAATAAAAGAGGGCACAATTATAAAATTATTACTATTAATAAATTAAAAGAAAAAGCTAATAGTGATAAATTTATAAATAAAAAAAAGTTATGTTTATAAATTTATTATTATAGATAGTCTTGATAAAAAAAAAAAAAGAATCCTATGACTTTGTTAAATAAATAATAATTATGACTATTTATATATGGTTGTATGGTCAACATTTAATCTTCTAATAAATTATGTTATATTCTCAAAAAGGAAACAAATATTAATTATATTTATGACATGTTGCTTTTACAAAATAGGAAATTGAAAATGACAATTTATGAGCCTGCTGAATAGTTTTGTTATGATATCAAAATATACTTAAAATGCATTTTTCTATGCTTATAAATGGAGGTTGTTTTTCAACTTAAATTGTCAAAAAAAAAATTCATATATACTAAGAGAAAAACAATTTTTACTTTTGAGAAGAGAATTATGGCAAAGTGTAATATAAAAAATATTGTCATAATTATGACATTGATTATGATTGTTTCTGCAAAAGCGGACGATTCTCCAACACCTCAATCAACATATGGGTTTTTCGGTCATATCATTTGCCTTATTAAGTGTCAATCCCAATGTAAATATTTAAAGGGCCAACGTCCATTTCATGCAACTTGTGTTGCAGATTGTGAAGCAAAGAATTGCCAAAATACATTATCCAATGATTGCACTACTAGTTGTGTTCACTCGAAATCCAATATAGATAATATGGGTAAGATCAAACTTTATCTCCTTTTTTATTGTTTGATTTATGAAATACATCTTATAAACTTATTGATTCGAGAGTTAAATATACTTTTAGTTTTAATAGCTATAATTCATCCAAGTTTTATCTCTATAAATTTTTCCAATAGTTTAGATATCCATCAATTTCACATATTTTCAAATTAAAATTAGAACTTGCAACATAGACATTTTAAATGGAGTGATGTTGTTGTTGAAGTTGAGAGATATTTATATTTAGTTAATTGATTTAAAGTGATTCATGTTACAAGTAGTAATTAAATAATATTAAAATATTGACTTAGGTGTCATGGACAGCATGTCCTTATCGTTGCAACAACTTACTTGAATATTTATTTATCAGTAAAAAAAAAAGTAGAAGGAATCATTTTTAAAACTTACAATAGGTGAAGAACCAAACATTTGAATTTTTTTTGGAGTATACTTATATATTATATATTTTGTATGGTCAAAAATTGTAGTTAATCATTGATTAAATTAAATTTTTTACATGATTTTGATATTTTATTTTTTCAGATGAGCGTAGTGTTAACAGCATCGTGAAATCATGCTTGGAAACATGCAAGAACAATTAGTGTTTATTTGGAACAACCAATAGTTCAAAATATTAATGAAATAAGAAATTGTGCTCATTGATGTTGTAATAATGCATTTTAAATAATAAACTTCTGCCGAATGCCCTTTTTTCATGAATCCTTTTGATTGTTAGATAGGCTTGCCTGTTTGGTGTGAGCTGACACATATTTATCGTTGAGGCTAAACATTTCTCAAACAAGTTAGTCGTACATTAAAATAAGTATTTTTTTTAGTCATTTTCTCTCTTTATTTGTTTAAACAATTCTAATTTATTTGTGTTGATAATACTAGTAATAGTAATTAATATTAAATACAAAATAAATAAATAAATATTACTACTAAATATAATCATATAATGTAATATAAGAAATATTATATTTTAATATTATGCAAATAAAATATTCTACTAGTTTAATATAAGTTTTCAAATTCAACTAACTTCTCAAACAATATTCTACTAGTTTTACTCTCTTAAAAAATGTTTAAATTCTAACAATAGTTACTCTACAGGTTTTATCATAGATAGGCATATAAAGAAACATTTAAAATATCTCACACCTTCAAGAATTACAAATAAAAACACATATAACAGCTCAATGAAATGCAATCACTTAAGGTAGAACTTGATTTCTTATGTTATAATTGATAGAACTTGATTGTCTGTGGAGGGCTATGGTCAAACTTTAAGGTATGATTGATAGACCTTGGGGGTATCTCTAGTGGGGAATTCATAAGTAGATTAGTGGGTTATTCCTAAAGTAAGAGAGCTACAATGCAATACATGAGTACCCCAACCGTCACATATATGTGTCTTGGATTGAGTTGAGGGGATCTATGAGGACATGGCGATTCACGAACTGTTTGTCCACTTGTGTGGTAGCATAGTATCAAGTCTCTTAACCAAGTACTTCATAGTAGAATGATACCAAATGATGAAGAAGTATAAAGTATAGAACATGCAAAATATCGCATATTTGTGACAGTTTCTTTGTGATTGAGTTGGATAAACCTTTGATATTTCGTTCTTGAAGATTTTGATTGCTATGTCATCATGTGATATTGTGCCAATTTAATTACTATCATTCGTAATTTTTGTTTGACTAGCTTTGTTCTGCGTTTGGGAAATTGAATTTATTACAAGTTATAAATTCACAATGTTTATGTTTGGGAGAAGTTCACTCTGATATGTGATTCCCGAAATAAGATTTATAAATTCTAATTTACTCACTTAATTAGATAAACCTTATTAGTAGTATTAATTTTTGGAATTAAATCAAGAAATTATAATTAAGTCTAGTATATTGAAATTGCACGATTTTATTCGAGAAATTTAGTTTAAAGTGTCGGATATGTAGTTTAAATTAGTTGCAAAAGTTTTATTAACTTGGTAAAAGTTCTATTTACCCTTTGTGAATTATATATAATATTCTGGGGTTAAGGATGTCACACATGCGACTTGGTCTACTCTTGAAAATCCTAATTGTCATTGGTCTCTATGTCTTTGTTCAATGAACAATTAAACATGGCTTTTTTAACTTGATTGTTGTTTCACCAGGTCTCATATTTCTCTTCTACTATTTTTACTCTTTTATTATTAGAGATATAACTCCATGTAGCACCAATTATTTTTTATTGAAGCTTAAGCTCTTTTTTGTGTGTCATCCTTGCAGTTTCACTTTTTAATGAACTCCCAGAGAAAACATAATTTGGCCAAGATAAAACTTTTAAAGTGGAAAGAGAGCCTTAATGAAACGTAAATTTAGTGTCAGTTATTGAAACCATAAATCTCTCAAAAAAATTTAGTGTGTATCATATCTACTTAATGAGAAGAATGAAAAGGATTAACAATTGTCATCCTTTGAATTAGTGTTGGAAACACTAAAAGCATACACTAATGTTGCTAAAACGTAAAAGCAATAAAGAGATATAAAAAAGTAGATATAGTTTCCAAGGCGCTAATAATTGAGCTAACATTCAATAAAGTGACACAATTTTTCCTTGCAAGTTTCCAAGCATGAATTCACGATTTCATTAATTATGTGCATTTAAAAAATAAAATATCAAAATGTAAGAAACATCATGATTTAAATCAATTATATTAATTTATAATATTAGATAGATACATCATACCAATATATTAAATAAAAGAGAGAAAGTATAAACATACCAATACCAACACCTTTGGACCTCATATAAGCACAATTTGTAGTACAATCATATACACTTTGTGACGAGTTGTTATGGCATTTTAATCTACAAGTAGTAAGACAAGCTACAAACGATATAGAATTTCCTAAGTAACTTGCACATTTCAAACAACATTTTCCAAGACAAAGCAATACACCAATTCTACTATATGCATTTTCAAGGGGAGGTGTTGTTGGTGAAGGAGTTTCATCGGCTTAGGCAAAAACGAACATATTCATAGCCATAATTATGACCATAATCATAACAACATTTACTTGTATATCTTCCCCATCACAAACTCATCATCTACCAATATATCTCCGCCATCAACAAAGGTTTATGTTGGGGGCTTAGGCACAACATCAATATAACTTCTGAAATTTGATTAATGTTTTTCAGTTTTATCAAAATCTTCAATAGTCCGGTCTTCAAGAAATATCACATCTCGGCTTCTAATAATTTTCTTATCAACCGGATCCCACAATCTATAACCAAATTCTTCATCACCATAACTGACGAATATACATTGTTTGGATTTACTAGCAAGCTTGGACCACTCATCTCTTGGAACATGAACAAAGCATATGCCGTCAAAAACTCTCAAATGACGGTAGGAGACATCTTTCTCTATGCACACTCTATTTGAATCATCACCAGCAAGTGGAATAGAAGGAGAAATATTGATCAAATCTACTTCAGTTTTCATTGCTTCACCCTAAAATGATTTCGATAATTTTTCATGTGAAAGCATACATGTGATTATGTCATTAATCGTACGATTCATTCTACAACATCATTAAGCTAACATGTTTTTTGAACAGTTTTCTCAAGCTTGATTTCATGTTCTCTACAGTACTCTTCAAACGGACCTCTATATTCACCATTGTTATCTAATCGAACACATTTCGATTTCCTTCCATTTTCTCTTTCAATACTTGCATTAAAGTGCTTGACGACTCCAAGTACCTGGTATTTAGATTTCAAAGGAAATGCCCACACTTTTCTAGAGTGGTCGTCAATAAAAGTTACAAAATATGATGCACCACCAAGAGATTTACTATCCACCATACAAACATCAGTATGAACCACTTGGGGAGTGAGCCCACCCTACAAATCTCCCCCTCACTAATCAAGTGGGAAGGTACTGCTAAACCATGTCAGCTTTAATTCTACAACATATCATCTTTGAAACAAGCAAGGTCTTCGTCATCTTGAACTAAATCTAAAATATTTTGCCTCCTATGAGGACCAGTATTAGGAAAAGAAACTCTATATTGTTTTTCAGCAAAATAATAAGTGCAAGTTTTTAGAAACGTACCTTTAAGAAGAAGAAAAAATTTATCTGTAAGTATGTTGTGTCCTTTTTTCACTCAAGTGAACGAGACACATATGCTATTAATCAAAAGATAACCACATTGTCACGTTTCAGTTCTGATTCATGCCATGCTAGTAAAAAGGTACGAAATGAAACTTCCTTTGTTTATATAGGAATTCGTTGTGACACCCTAAACCCAAGTTCAAATAAAAAGTAAAATGCATTAGTTTTTACAGAGATTCACAGCGGTAATAGAGTATAATTTTTTTTTTAAACTATAAGGTCCAAGATGTCACATTCACACTTACACAAAATGCTTGCATAAAAATTTTCAATAAAAAAATCCTTTAATATTGAATTTAGTTGAGGTTTATTTAATAAATATTTCTCTTGTAGAAACAAGTTCTAAACTCAGAGAAAATTAATTTCTACCTTCGAATAAAAGATAAAAATAACACAATTGATCGATCATATTTACAAAATTCGAAATTGGTTCAAAACTCAACAAGGTACAAAAATTACTCCCACCTAGTATCACCTATTCAGAGTGTGGGTCACCAATCAATAACCTGAAATAACTGCGCTCTCACAAGCGCCAAACACAAGCTACGAGGGGTGAGCTTCGAAATTATGTAATAGTATATGATAAACGAGGAGAACACGCAAGTAGTCAAAACAACACAAATAAAGACAAACATTCAAGAACATAGTATCAAAGGTTAATCTAATTCAATCACAATCAAACAGTCACAAGGATGAAATGCTATGCATGTCCTATACTCTATACTTCTTCATCATTTGGTACCATTCTACTCTGAAGTACTTGGATAGGAAGCCTGATACTATGCCACTACAAGAGTGGACGGACAATTCATGAATGGCCAAGTCCTCATAGATCCCCTCAACTCAACCCGAGACACATATACGCGACAGTCGGGGTACTCTTGTGTTGCACGGTAGTTCCCAGCCTTAGGGAATAACCCACTAATCCACTTAGGAATTCCCCACTAGATGTACCCCTAAGGTCTATCAGTCTTACCTTATAGTTCGACTGTAGCCCTCCACGATCAGGCTCATTCAGTTGTACTTCCCCGAATCATTAGGTTTGTCAAACCCTCCCTATATGATGACAAAATAATCCTAACTCCAAAATCTACAACACATACCTCAGACTTACTCGATCATCACAATTCAATAAGTTTCAGTTTGACATCACAATCTTCATCATTATATATATAGTTATATCAGTCAATCACATAAAATCCCAATATTTGATTTACACTACTCCCAATACACAGTCCAATCTCATCAATCACATAATAAGGAATCAATTAGGTGCACTTTCAAGTAATATCAGAATTTCAATCAAGTAGACAAGAACACTCAAGTACATATCATTCATACAATAACAATTAGTATACGTTTCATAAAATCAAATAACACACAATCTTAATATAAATTAATTCACACAATTCTACAGGTTTCTAAAATATATTTTAGTCCTCACTTTTACCATTCATATATTATTAATTAATTATTATTACTGAATAGGGCTCAACCATACGTAGTAAGCCCCGAATGAACATATGGGAATTTCGGTATTCCCGTTCATCTCGCGTTATTTTATACTCATAAAATCGAACATCATCTCACCCCTTACCTCGACTAAAGATTCCGTCCAATGAATCTGATCTGCTAACGAGTCGTTTCTTTATCGGTCGTTGTCTCTAATAGTCCGCGAGGGAATTAAAACCACACAACCACAAAATACAAATAAATTACTTACTATGAATAAATGAATAAATAAAGAAATAAATAAACCACAAAATAATTAATAAATAAACAAATAATTAAATGAATGAATAAAATAAATAATAAATAAACGAATAAGTAAATGAATAAATAATAAAATAATAAATAAATAAGTAAATGAGTAAAAAAAAATAAAGAAATAAGTAAATAAATAAATAAGTAAATACATTAGTAAGTAAATAAATAAATAAATAGTTAAATAAATAAACAAATAATTAAATAATAAAATAAATAATAAATAAATA
>JBBPBT010000420.1:1492492-1520220 GCA_037974875.1 Cicer bijugum
AAAAAAAAAAAAATAGAATGAAGTTAATAACTTATACTAAGTCCAGTATTATGGCATTTTAAATTGTAGGAACATATTAAATGAGAAGAGTTTTACGATAAGAAAGTGAAAATTTTAAATTTGATAAAATAACAATACATGTAAAATATTTTTGTCAAAAATAATTTTACTATAAACTATGTTATATTACCAAAGAATTAAAAATTATTAATTGTACTTCTAATATGTTGCTTTTCCAAAATAAGAAATTGAACATGACACAATTTATTAGTTTTATTATGAAGTGAAAATATACTTTAAATGCATTTTCTATGTTTATAAATTGAGATTGTTTTTTGTAACGCCTAGTTACGTGGGTATAAAAATTGGGGTAATGACGCTAAAGTTGTAAGAATTATATAAGATAATAAGGTACTGTAATAAATACTAAATTATTAGAAAGAAGTACTGTTATGAAATCTCAAAAGTTATCCTTACAACTGAAAAATATTTAATAATTAAAATATCCAAAACTGGACAAATAGTATCTAATCCCGACATACTTCTGTAATGTAGGCATTACGTCTATTTATTCTTGATCTACTAACCTAATCGAAGGAAATCACTCTTCTCAAGGGAGGTAGGACTTCTTAACTGTCGACGTCTCCAACGGTCTCAGTATCTGAAAATAACACTTTAATGAGATACAAAATCCCAGTGAATAATACACACAATTTCAAAACAAGTATTATTCTCAGCCGGAGCGGTAACCGGAAAAATCGATCATGGCACCCGCCTTCATCCAAAAATATTATTTAGATCTATTCGTGATATAACTAAAATTTCTCTATAATAACCAACTACTTCCAATAATTAATAAAAAATCATCAAATAAATTTAGAATATCCACATCTATTAAAATAAGAATATTCCAACATACACATTTATTCCACAAAAATAATGAATTAATTCAATGATGGAGATATACTACTTTTGCTAAGTAAGTATATCTGATCATGTGGAGCATCAGCTCATCCAGTGTTGGATACAAGGCTCATCTGTGTGGAGTTTAAACCTCATCTCTTTGTGAAGTTTAATACTCATCTATAGGTGGAGTTTAATCCTCATCTCTTTGTGAAGTTTTAATACTCATCCAGGTGGAGTTTAAAACCTCATCTCTTTGTGAAGTTTAAAACTCATCCATGTGGAGTTTAAAACCTCATCTCTTTGTGAAGTTTAAAACTCATCAATAGGTGGAGTTTAAACCTCATCTCTTTGTGAAGTTTAATACTCATCCAGGTGGAGATTAAACCTCATCTCTTTGTGAAGTTTAAAACTCATCAATAGGTGGGGTACAAGACCCATCTACAGCACACACAATCAAAATTATTCATAATTTTAACAATCATATTCGAAAAATTATATTTATAACATAATATTTTGTTTGAATATATAATAACAATTATCATTCAAGTAAATATAATAAAACAATCTTTTTAAAGAATATATATTTCTCAAACACATGCAATCCAAATAATTCATATTTCAACAACTATATTGGAAAAATCATATTAATAATATACTAATTCATTTGAATATATATAACAATGATCATTCAAGAAAATATAGTAAAACAATCTTTTTAAAGAATATATATTTCTCAAATACTTACAATCCAAATAATTTATATTTCGACAACTATATTCGTAAAATCATATTTATAATATAATATTTAATTTGAATATATAATAACAACAATCATTCAAGAAAATATAATAAAACAATCTTTTTAAAGAGTATATATTCAAACAATCATGAAAACGGTAATCCAACAAGCAAAAGTAAACAAATCAATTCATAATCTATTATTACAATTTATAAAATATCAATTTTAATAGAGTTAGGTTTTCGACAAAATATATTTTTATAAGAAAAATACCATCCATAATATCTAACTCTTTTTCCATTCTAAATTTCCAAATAAATGTGCCATGAAAGTTTAAAGGGTGTGATTACTCACCTCTTGAAGCCTTCTTTTATAAAAAGTTTTGTATGTATTAGTTGTTACTAACCACTGCTACTGCTACACAATCGTACTTCTGTTCCTCTTTATGGTGGCATATGTAGTTCTCTCTATTGAGTTTTTTTTTTATTTTTTTTATTTTCTTGTTTGTATCTATTTATAATTAACTATTTATAAGATAGTTTGACTAGGTATCCTATATTTGCCCCACTAAACTCTTGGTTGTTACAAATAAAACAAATACATATTGAATTCATATATGATTATTTGTTTGGTTTTGTTTGACTCCTTAATAATAGGTAATTAGATAGCAAAATTTTGTTATAATAGCTTGTTTGTAAATATCTATTCCCCATAAACCGGTAACAACCAAAACAAACTTCCTATTACTACAGTCTCAAACAAACAACAACTAACTAATGTTACCTTATTTTAAGCAAATTAATAGTCGATTTAATAATAATAATAATAATAATAATAATATAATCATAATAATTTATAAATTAGAATATTTTAAAATTCTAATTATTTTTAATTCTTTAATTTAGGATATTACATTTTTCAACTTAAATTGTCAAATCAAATTTAATATATACTAAGAGAAAAACCATTTTTACTTTTGAGAATAGAATTATGGCAAAGAGTGATATGAAAAATATTGTCCTAACTATGACATTGATTATGGTTGTTTTTGCAAAAGTTGATAATTTAAGTCCTACCGGTAAACTCATTTGCTTTGGAAATTGTGCTTAGAAATTTAAGTTTCAAATTAATCGTCCATTACATGCAGCTTGTGTTGCTGCTTGTGAAGTAGCAAAGTAGCAAAGTAGCAAAGTGCCATAAAACATTGTCTAAAGATAAATAAGATTGTACTGCTAGTTGTGTTTACTCGAAGTCCAATATAGTTAATATTGGTAAGATTAAACTTTATCTCTTTTTTTATTATTTATTTTTTAAAACACATCTTATAAACTTATTAATTTAAAAGTTAAATATATTTTTAGTTTCAATAGATATAGTTCATCTATGTTTTATCCCTATAAATTTTTTTTTCAATAATTTAGACATCCATCAATTCCACATATTTTAAAATCAAAATTAGAACTTGCAACATAGACATTTTAAATAGAGTGATGTTTTTGTGGAAGTTGAGATATTTTTATTTTTAATTAATTGATTTAATGTGATCCATGTTGCAAGTATTAATTAAATAATATTAAGATATTGACTTAGGTGACAATGAACACCATGTCCTTAACGTTACAAGAATTTGAATATTTATTTGTTTCGAAAAAAAAATCCTTTTTAAAACTTACAATAGGTGAAGGACCAAACATTTGAGATATTTTTGGAGTAACTTATTTATTATATATTTTGTAAGATTAAAAAAATAGTTAATTATTAATTAAATTATTTTTTCTTACTTAATTTTGATATTTTATTTTTTCAAATGAAAGTGGTGTTAATGTCATCATGAATTTATGTTTGAAAACTTGCAAGAACAAATAGTATATATTTACTGGTAACAGCCGAAAATTCAAAATATGAATGAAATGAGAAATTGTGTTCATTGATGTTGTAATAATGCAATTTAAATTATAAACTTGTACCGAAGGCCTTGTTCTCATGAATTCTTTGGATTTGGTAGATTGGCTTGGATGTTAGTTGTGAGGTGAAACATAGTTATCGTGAGGACTTTATTATTTTCTGGTTTATATAAAATAGTTATCGTGAAACATTGTTATATAAGTTTTCTAAAAAGTTTTCTGATTTTTAGAGACATAGTTGATTTTTTTTTTTAAGATTGATGTATGTAAAAATGTAAATGGCAGAAAAATAAAGAACACAACAATTTATCCTGATTCCCTTTATAATCAATGGTACATCCAATCCTCTTGAACACCACGAGATTTTCCACTATTGTTAGAATAAGTACAAGTCTCGCCCTAGGACCTCTATTACAAACTCCTAACAATCACCATAAGATAACACACAACTATCTTAGTTTACAACATTTGAAGAAAGAACACTACTTTTCTCAATTTACACAATAACTTGAATGGTTTACAATAATGACTTTGACTGAGATCAAGAGTGTATAACAATTGAGTATACTGATAACAGTCTAATATAATTTCAAGTACAATAAAGAACCATTCTCAATGATATGACAATGTAAAATGTACTTGAAATATGAAAGTGAGACTTTGAATAAATCAAAACACTTCCAAAAGTTTGTTCAAAGTTATTCTAAAATTGATTTAAGATATTGAAAAAGAGTAAATTGTTAAGTCTGAAGCTATGAAGAATTTATACTCCTTAGACATCACTTTAGATTAGTGGATATCGTTTTTAGAGGTTTGATGAACATATGCATTGATCCAAGTTGAATTTGAACTGAAAAATTGCATTGTTTCGCATTTGTATTTGACTACAGCAGGAATGTAGTTGAATACACCTCTTTGTAACATTCAGTTTATTTGAATTTTGGAGTTTGTATTCGAACATACATGCTTGTATTTGAATACAAATGAATGAATTTTTCCATTGACTTGATTTTGTATTCGGCTACACCATGTTGTAGTTGAATATAAATGTGCAGTTTTAACTACTAATTTGGCTCTTGTATTTGAATATATTGTATTGCAGTCGAATACAAAAGTCTAGTTTTAGTTAATAACTTATATTCAAATGCATTGTCTCGTAGTCGAATATATATATTTAGTTTTAGCTATTGACTTGAGTCTGTATTCGGCTACAACATGTTGTATTCAAATACAACATTCAGTTTTGTCATAAACTTGATATTCAAACAATGTTCATACATTTTGGCACTTTGAAAATTCTTTTGATGCATATTCTAAAATGAAATATTCTCAGGTGCATTTGAAATATATTAATATTAGAGTGCATTGTGTACCTTACATTATAAGACTTCTACCATATTTGATTGTTAACTACTTTTTAAGTTTGCAACTTGACCATTTTATTTGGTCTTTGTTTTCATAAAAAACATAAGTATTTTACATAAACTGCTACAAATGATAAAGTTGTTTAAAAAATCCATAGTTTGTTGGGGCCAAGGAAGCAACAAATTCTCCCTTTTTTGAGGGCTTAGGACGCTACAACTGGGTAACTTTAATAAAAAAAATGGCTTAATTGCAGTTTTTGTCCCCCTATTTTAGCTGAATCTCGAAAGTAGTCCCCCCATTTTGTTTCTCCCCAGATATGGTCCCCCAAACGGAATTTTGGTCCAAAATCTGATGAAATTTCATTTTTTTTAAAGTCGTACTACACCATTTATGACTATATATTCCTGGTACAATAGTTGCAAATGAGATATTGAGGCATGGTGTGACTTAAATAAATGCAAAAAAAAAATGAATTTCATGAAGTTTTGGACCAAAATTCTGCTTAAAGGACCAAAATTGGGGAGAAACAAAATGGGGGGACTACTTTCGCGATTCAAGTAAAATAGGGGGACCAAAACTGCAATTAAGTCTAAAAAAATTAATTTTATAAAATTTGAAATTAATGTTATACATATAAAATTAATATTTATAAAATTTAAAAATTAAATATTTAAATTAAATGTTATATAAAAATATAATTTTAATATTAACTAAATTATTACTATCAAAGAAAGTAAAACATTTCAAAATTAATAAATCATATCATTCAAACCAAAAATAAAACACATTATAGCTAAGCAATAATGTATAATATACTCATACAAACCAAAAATAAAAATAAAAAGAAGGTCGAGAGAAGGTCGGAAAATATTTATAGAGAAAAAGGTAGAAACAAAATTTAGAGAGAAGATAGAGAAAATGTAGAAATAAGAAATGAGAGGAAGATTAATATTTATAGGGAAAAAAGAGTGTATTTGTGGCAACAAAAGCAGCAACAAAATGTCAATGGTACTATTGTTTTAAAGGCGGCATAAGCAGTCAGAAAATGCGTGGCTTTAAACTCTAGATTATTAAGGACAATTTTTACGCATAACCATATGTTTCAAATAAATCTATTTTTTTATTCATCATTTTTAAAATCTTTTTTTATGAATTTACATTCTTTAACATCATATTTTTCAATTGTTTGACGTTGGCTACATTGATGGAACCAAAATAAATTTTTTTAGATCCCTACCTTTATTAGATAAAGTAATTTGAGATTCTCTTAATGCATTTTCTTTTTTTGAAAACTTAATATCAATTACTATGTTGTGTCATTTTCCACAATAGAGTATGACTTTATTTTTATATTGTTTTGTTAGCACACAGAAATTGTTTGACATAGCACAAAAAGTCAAAAACTCTTTCTCACGTGATGTTTAGTTTTGTTAAGGAGTTAAAATATACTTAAATGTTTAACTATTATGTGATTATAAATTGAGGTTTTCTATTCAATGACCGTCAAATAAAATTTCACAAATATTTTCAAAAAATCAAGAATTGTATAGAGAAGAGTTATGGCCAAGAGAGAGATGAAAAAGATTGTTTGGATTTTTGTAATGATAATGTTAGTTGTTGCACAAGCGGATGATTTTGTTGCACCTCCATCACCACCGAAACACCGCTCAATCCGTTTTGTCCTTTGTTCAGCCAAGTGTGCTCTAAAATGTAGATACTTAATTGAAGAAATACCATTATATGCGGCTTGTGTTGGTGCTTGTTGTGACACCCTAAATCCCACAATAATATATATATATATATATATAATAATTTTTATCATATTCCTATAAAATTTGCAGCGGATAAATAGAATTATATTTTCAAGAAAATAAAATCTTTTGTAACTAATTTAGGATATCACGTTTCTCAAAGTACACATGCACCAATTCAAATTTTATTACTCAAATAAAACAATTTAATCTCAATAAACTTGATTTAAGTATAATTACTTGATTTAATTCTAAAAACTTATTAGTACTTCTAAGGTTTACATACAAAAATTTGATTCAAATTAAATAAGTAAAATACAAATTAAAACCCTTATTCCCGGTATCACCTATCAGAGCGGGGTTCCTCCCAAACTTGAACTGCAAGACTCATTAACCTGTAATAACTGCGATTTCGCAAACGCAGAGCCCAACCAGTCAAACACAAACAACGAAGGAGGTGAGTTTTGAAATCATGTTAATAGTATAATATGAGTAAGAAGAACACACAAACAATCATAATAGAACCGTATCATAATCACTTTACGATATATCAAAATATTTAATTAAATAGTATCATACTATAACATCAAAGTCACTCAAGTAAAATAATCATCTCATTATAATATGCATCAAATCATCTAATTAATATTACCTTTGAAACACATCAATCACAACAAAACAATCACAATGAAATGCAATGCTATTCATGAGCTTAGACTCTACTTCACAATGTGGTACCATTCTAACTCTGAAGTACTTGGTTAGGAGGCCATGATACTATGCCACCATCCCGGTGGACAGACAATTCAATTTGGCCCTGTCCTCATAGATCCCCTCAACTCAACCCGAGACACATATACGTGACAGTCGAGGTAAACGTGTGTTGCATGGTAGCTCCCGACATTTGGAGTACTACCTCCAAGTCACCTAGGAATTCCCCACCGGAATACCTCCAAGGTCTAACAATCTTGCCTTAAGGCTCGACAGTAGACCGCCATGATCAGGCTCATTCAGTTGTACTTCCCCAGAATCACTAGGCTTGTCAGGCCCTACCTATATGATGACAAAATAATCTCCACTTCACAATTCACAATATTTATTTTCTCCCCCTGTTAGCTTAGACTGCTCCATTAAGAGCACCATATTTAATTATCATCACTATCTCATTATGTATGGGGTACTTCAATATTTTCATCACAATCTTATAATATCATTAATCATAAATAATCATGGTCATCGTATAAACTCATCACAATTTTATAACATCACTATCATCAATCAAAAATCATCATTATCATCACGTAAGCATATATCAAACCATGCATCCATATTTTATTATCAAATTACATAATTTCATCTAAGCAAACATGTACACATAATTTCATTCAACATCCAACATCACAATAATAACAAATATCAACTACCACACAAGTATCGAAAATTAAATCAATCAACACCTTAGAAAAATTTCTATTTCACATTTTAATCTCACAATTATCATATTTCAAATTAATCAATTTATCTCTCAAAGGGCTACTGTCGTACGTAGCAAGCCCCTGATGAATCGTTGGGAAATACGGTTTTCCCGTTCATCTCACAATATATTATACTCATGAATTCAAACGCTCTCTCACTCCTTACCTTATCTTGAAGCTTTCACACACGAATACGATTCCACGAGCAAACAACCTTTGTTCGTTGATTCTGGTCCTTCAATCGATCTAACTCGATAGTTTATGGGTAAACGTTAAAAATAAATTATGAGAAGATACTCTAAAAAGTAAATTCGAAATTCGGTCAAGGAAAATTACCATAAATCAGAAACCCAATCAATGGATAATATAGCCACTTTTCACATGGTTGTTTTGGCGTTTGTTTCACTCAAATCGGACTTACAGTGAAGAAGAACGGTGCAAAATAAGGATTTTGAAATTTGGAGGAAAATAGATAAACTTTTCTGGGACAGTTATGGCTCTCCAGTGTCAAACGATAGGTTGTTGTGTTTACTCTTTGGTTCTACGGTTGCCCTTCCAACTCCCTTCTTTTGTTTGTTTTATATTTTTAACAATTAGGGTTCATAGAGTCAACCCCATTGGTCTCTTTATTTATATTTTACTATTATTATTTTTATTTTGTTAAAATTAAACTAATAATTATTTAATCTCCTTTTTAATATTCCTCCAAACCCCATTTAGTTTTTCAAACATTAGTAATATTTTCTAAATTAGAGTAATTAAAATAATATATAAAAAAAACATATTACTAATAATAGAAACTTTCACATTCAAAATAATTCCTACAATTATACTTATTTCTCAAAATATTCATATTATAACAATACAATCATATTAGAAGATAGTCAAAATTATAAAATAAATAGAGATAACAATAATATTTTATGTAAATTACTAAATCATAATAAATATATATATAAAATCACAATTCAAAAATAAGTATATAAAAACAAAGAAAATCAAACACAATATTACTACGATCTCAAGATTCTATAAATAATTAAAATAAGATATATTTAGAAATAATTAAAAAAAAAGATACTTAAAAATGATTAAAATCTAAATATGTACTCAAACATGTAAGAAAATATCATATTAATTACCAACTCACATATACACTTAAAATCATATAAAATCTTGTTCTTTAAAATATTGCACTAAAATACTTTTATTTTTAGAAAGATATGTAAAATAATAAAGAAAATATTTATTATTTATATTGCTCATTAAATATAATATCTATCAAACCAGCACATCATAGAAAACATCCATGTCACGAAAATTATTCACAAAATTTATCAACATATATTTTAAAATAATTTTAACATCAAATTAATTATTTAAAATTCTATTTAATTAATAAAATAGTTTATTATAAAATTTGGGGTGTTACACTTGTGAATTATTAAAATGCCGTAAGATATCTTCAAAAGTTACTTACGATTGTACAACTACGTGTGTTAGTTCCAAGTCGATAAACGTCCAAAGTGGTATTTATACTTTTCCCAATTTAATTTTATAATTGTATATATCAGTCTGACCTTATAAAATTTAATTCAATTAATTATCGGTGGTTGTTTCAATAATTTACAGATGCTCGTGGAGTTAATGTCATCGTGAATTCATGTTTGGAAGCTTGCACGAATAAATGATACGTTACATGCATGTGACCGTCGATATTTCCCGAAAATTTCAACAACTAAAACATATAGCGGTTCCAATATTGATGGTGTATATTTTACTTACACATTTGACGAATTTAGTATCTGTATGGTTTTGTATGGGTGTCATATTTTTTCATAAATTGTTGGCACCAATATATATATGTTTATAGAGATATGGTGATATATGATTAAATGTATTTGTAAACTATATTCACTTTAATAATTTGAAACAAATCATTTTTTTTTGTTAATATTTCCATTTTCTTTTCTTATTCCTTCTTTGAGGATAATAATGAATTAGCATGCATTTGTAAATTATTTTATTATTTGTATTAATTTAGTTACTTATTGTACAACTGAAAAAACTAACATGACAATTATCAAAAAAACACATTAAAAATTTAATAACAAAAAAATCAGGTAAAAATCGTATGAAATATGCATGAGCGGTTACAAACAACACAAAGAAAATAAAAAAAGGAATGTTACATATATATATTTTTTATAATATAAATTAAAGATTAAACGTAGCGCACTTCCGTGCAAGAGATATTTCACCTTCATAAAACATAATATTTGACAAAATTAATTTTTAACGCCCCAACCTAAGCGGCTCCTCGAACGGCACATTGAACCTTTGTTCAATTTTAAAAATGCAACAGTTTTTTTTTTTCCCAACCTATTATGATAAAAAATTGCTTTTCAAAACTGACATAACACTTTCTTACCTATTTCTCTAGGTCATCATTTCCTATGATCTCTAACTAATATGACACATTACGTGATATATTAAATTATTTTAATAAGATATATGTAATGTTGTCATAAGTTGACACAAATGGAACCAAAAATTATAAAGTAGTATTTGTAGTTGCATCACTCGCATAAACTTTAAAGCGTTCAAAACAGGGAAACCACTATTTAAAATCTTTAAGACTTTTAAAATTGTTTGTCATTTATGTGGTTAAATACACCCGTTCTGTTTCGACAATATTTTATACCAAACCTTGCAAAGTACATGTCATCGTCTTATTAAATTGCATGGTGTTCAACATAATGCTACTTGAATTTGGTCCTTAACTTGATCTAAACTTGTGAAAAATGTATATATGTTGTTGAGATTCTGGTAATATATTCTTCAAAGACAAAATTCTTCTTTATAAATTTCATATTTAAAATATAAATGTCAACAAGAGTCTTAAGACGCGTATCCATAGATTAGTCCTTAATAGTTCTACAAAACGCATCCGATTTTAAATCATGGTTATCAGTTGTCACGCAAAAATCGTACAAGAAAATAATTTTCTCATTCACTTCCTTCTCTTCAGGATTGTATGTCTTTAATTTATCAACCGTATTATATTATCATCCCTTGTAAAATTTGTCGCAGTGATACTCGAGGTCTCTACTCTAGTTTATTAGAATTTATAATTCAATTTTACATTAATGAAAATATGAATGGTGACTCTCTATTTTTATAATGTATAGTCTTTTGTTAACTAAGCCATTGAGCTCAAATAGTAAATATGGTTCAGGGATGGTTGAATCGGTCGACAATACAAAAGTTAAAATCTCAGTTGTAACAAAACTTACCTCTTATTTAAACTCTAGATTATTAAGGACAATTTTTACGCATAACCATATGTTTCAAAAAAATCTATTTTTTTATTCATCATTTTTAAAATCTTTTTTATGAATTTACATTCTTTAACATGATATTTTTCAATTGTTTGACGTTGGCTACATTGATGGAACCAAAATAAGTTTTTTTAGATCCCTACCTTTATTAGATAAAGTAATTTGAGATTCTCTTAATGAATTTTCTTTTTTTGAAAACTTAATATCAATTACTATGTTGTGTCATTTTCCACAATAGAGTATGACTTTATTTTTATATTGTTTTGTTAGCACACAGAAATTGTTTGACATAGCCCAAAAAGTCAAAAACTCTTTCTCACGTGATGTTTAGTTTTGTTAAGGAGTTAAAATATACTTAAATGTTTAACTATTATGTGATTATAAATTGAGGTTTTCTATTCAATGACCGTCAAATAAAATTTCACAAATATTTTTAGAAAATCAAGAATTGTATAGAGAAGACTTATGGCCAAGAGAGAGATGAAAAAGATTGTTTGGATTTTTGTAATGATAATGTTAGTTGTTGCACAAGCGGATGATTTTGTTGCACCTCCATCACCACCAAAACACCGCTCAATCCGTTTTGTCCTTTGTTCAGCCAAGTGTGCTCTAAAATGTAGATACTTAATTGAAGAAATACCATTATATGCGGCTTGTGTTGGTGCTTGTGAATTATTAAAATGCCGTAAGATATCTTCAAAAGTTGCTTACAATTGTACAACTACATGTGTTAGTTCCAAGTCGATAAACGTCCAAAGTGGTATTTATACTTTTCCCTATTTAATTTTATAATTGTATATATCAGTCTGACCTTATAAAATTTAATTCAATTAATTATCGGTGGTTGTTTCAATAATTTACAGATGCTCGTGGAGTTAATGTCATCGTGAATTCATGTTTGGAAGCTTGCACGAATAAATGATACGTTACATGCATGTGACCGTCGATATTTCCCGAAAATTTCAACAACTAAAACATATAGCGGTTCCAATATTGATGGTGTATATTTTACTTACACATTTGACGAATTTAGTATCTGTATGGTTTTGTATGGGTGTCATATTTTTTCATAAATTGTTGGCACCAATATATATATGTTTATAGAGATATGGTGATATATGATTAAATGTATTTGTAAACTATATTCACTTTAATAATTTGAAACAAATCATTTTTTTTTGTTAATATTTCCATTTTCTTTTCTTATTCCTTCTTTGAGGATAATAATGAATTAGCATGCATTTGTAAATTATTTTATTATTTGTATTAATTTAGTTACTTATTGTACAACTGAAAAAACTAACATGACAATTATCAAAAAAACACATTAAAAATTTAATAACAAAAAAATCAGGTAAAAATCGTATGAAATATGCATGAGCGGTTACAAACAACACAAAGAAAATAAAAAAAGGAATGTTACATATATATATTTTTTATAATATAAATTAAAGATTAAACGTAGCGCACTTCCGTGCAAGAGATATTTCACCTTCATAAAACATAATATTTGACAAAATTAATTTTTAACGCCCCAACCTAAGCGGCTCCTCGAACGGCACATTGAACCTTTGTTCAATTTTAAAAATGCAACAGTTTTTTTTTTTCCCAACCTATTATGATAAAAAATTGCTTTTCAAAACTGACATAACACTTTCTTACCTATTTCTCTAGGTCATCATTTCCTATGATCTCTAACTAATATGACACATTACGTGATATATTAAATTATTTTAATAAGATATATGTAATGTTGTCATAAGTTGACACAAATGGAACCAAAAATTATAAAGTAGTATTTGTAGTTGCATCACTCGCATAAACTTTAAAGCGTTCAAAACAGGGAAACCACTATTTAAAATCTTTAAGACTTTTAAAATTGTTTGTCATTTATGTGGTTAAATACACCCGTTCTGTTTCGACAATATTTTATACCAAACCTTGCAAAGTACATGTCATCGTCTTATTAAATTGCATGGTGTTCAACATAATGCTACTTGAATTTGGTCCTTAACTTGATCTAAACTTGTGAAAAATGTATATATGTTGTTGAGATTCTGGTAATATATTCTTCAAAGACAAAATTCTTCTTTATAAATTTCATATTTAAAATATAAATGTCAACAAGAGTCTTAAGACGCGTATCCATAGATTAGTCCTTAATAGTTCTACAAAACGCATCCGATTTTAAATCATGGTTATCAGTTGTCACGCAAAAATCGTACAAGAAAATAATTTTCTCATTCACTTCCTTCTCTTCAGGATTGTATGTCTTTAATTTATCAACCGTATTATATTATCATCCCTTGTAAAATTTGTCGCAGTGATACTCGAGGTCTCTACTCTAGTTTATTAGAATTTATAATTCAATTTTACATTAATGAAAATATGAATGGTGACTCTCTATTTTTATAATGTATAGTCTTTTGTTAACTAAGCCATTGAGCTCAAATAGTAAATATGGTTCAGGGATGGTTGAATCGGTCGACAATACAAAAGTTAAAATCTCAGTTGTAACAAAACTTACCTCTTATTTAAACTCTAGATTATTAAGGACAATTTTTACGCATAACCATATGTTTCAAAAAAATCTATTTTTTTATTCATCATTTTTAAAATCTTTTTTATGAATTTACATTCTTTAACATGATATTTTTCAATTGTTTGACGTTGGCTACATTGATGGAACCAAAATAAGTTTTTTTAGATCCCTACCTTTATTAGATAAAGTAATTTGAGATTCTCTTAATGCATTTTCTTTTTTTGAAAACTTAATATCAATTACTATGTTGTGTCATTTTCCACAATAGAGTATGACTTTATTTTTATATTGTTTTGTTAGCACACAGAAATTGTTTGACATAGCACAAAAAGTCAAAAACTCTTTCTCACGTGATGTTTAGTTTTGTTAAGGAGTTAAAATATACTTAAATGTTTAACTATTATGTGATTATAAATTGAGGTTTTCTATTCAATGACCGTCAAATAAAATTTCACAAATATTTTCAGAAAATCAAGAATTGTGTAGAGAAGAGTTATGGCCAAGAGAGAGATGAAAAAGATTGTTTGGATTTTTGTAATGATAATGTTAGTTGTTGCACAAGCGGATGATTTTGTTGCACCTCCATCACCACCGAAACACCGCTCAATCCGTTTTGTCCTTTGTTCAGCCAAGTGTGCTCTAAAATGTAGATACTTAATTGAAGAAATACCATTATATGCGGCTTGTGTTGGTGCTTGTGAATTATTAAAATGCCGTAAGATATCTTCAAAAGTTGCTTACGATTGTACAACTACGTGTGTTAGTTCCAAGTCGATAAACGTCCAAAGTGGTATTTATACTTTTCCCAATTTAATTTTATAATTGTATATATCAGTCTGACCTTATAAAATTTAATTCAATTAATTATCGGTGGTTGTTTCAATAATTTACAGATGCTCGTGGAGTTAATGTCATCGTGAATTCATGTTTGGAAGCTTGCACGAATAAATGATACGTTACATGCATGTGACCGTCGATATTTCCCGAAATTTTCAACAACTAAAACATATAGAGGTTCCAATATTGATGGTGTATATTTTACTTACACATTTGACGAATTTAGTATCTGTATGGTTTGGTATGGGTGTCATATTTTTTCGTAAATTGTTGGCACCAATATATATATGTTTATAGAGATATGGTGATATATGATTAAATGTATTTGTAAACTATATTCACTTTAACAATTGGAAACAAATCATTTTTTTTTTGTTAATATTTCCATTTTCTTTTCTTATTCCTTCTTTGAGGATAATAATGAATTAGCATGCATTTGTAAATTATTTTATTATTTGTATTAATTTAGTTACTTATTGTACAACTGAAAAAACTAACATGACAATTATCAAAAAAACACATTAAAAATTTAATAACAAAAAAATCAGGTAAAAATCGTATGAAATATGCATGAGCGGTTACAAACAACACAAAGAAAATAAAAAAAGGAATGTTACATATATATATTTTTTATAATATAAATTAAAGATTAAACGTAGCGCACTTCCGTGCAAGAGATATTTCACCTTCATAAAACATAATATTTGACAAAATTAATTTTTAACGCCCCAACCTAAGCGGCTCCTCGAACGGCACATTGAACCTTTGTTCAATTTTAAAAATGCAACAGATTTTTTTTCCCAACCTATTATGATAAAAAAATTGCTTTATGTGATTAACTTGATCTAAACTTGTGAAAAATGTATATATGTTGTTGAGATTCTGGTAATATATTCTTCAAAGACAAAATTCTTCTTTATAAATTTCATATTTAAAATATAAATGTCAACAAGAGTCTTAAGACGCGAATCCATAGATTAGTCCTTAATAGTTCTACAAAACGCATCCGATTTTAAATCATGGTTATCAGTTGTCACGCAAAAATCGATCGAGAAAATAATTTTCTCATTCGCTTCCTTCTCTTCTGGATTGTATGTCTTTAATTTATCAACCTTATTATTTTATCATCCCTTGTAAAATTTGTCGCAGTGATACTCGAGGTCTCTACTCTTGTTTATTTGAATTTATAATTCAATTTTACATTAATGAAAATATAAATGGTGACTCTCTATTTTTATAATATATAGTCATTTGTTAACTAAGTCATTGAGCTTAAATAGTAAATATGGTTCAGGGATGGTTGAATCGGTCGACAATACTAAAGTTAAAATCTCAGTTGTAACAAAACTTACCTCTTATTTAAACTCTAGATTATTAAGGACAATTTTTACGCATAACCATATGTTTCAAAAAAATCTATTTTTTTATTCATCATTTTTAAAATCTTTTTTATGAATTTACATTCTTTAACATGATATTTTTCAATTGTTTGACGTTGGCTACATTGATGGAACCAAAATAAGTTTTTTTAGATCCCTACCTTTATTAGATAAAGTAATTTGAGATTCTCTTAATGAATTTTCTTTTTTTGAAAACTTAATATCAATTACTATGTTGTGTCATTTTCCACAATAGAGTATGACTTTATTTTTATATTGTTTTGTTAGCACACAGAAATTGTTTGACATAGCCCAAAAAGTCAAAAACTCTTTCTCACGTGATGTTTAGTTTTGTTAAGGAGTTAAAATATACTTAAATGTTTAACTATTATGTGATTATAAATTGAGGTTTTCTATTCAATGACCGTCAAATAAAATTTCACAAATATTTTTAGAAAATCAAGAATTGTATAGAGAAGACTTATGGCCAAGAGAGAGATGAAAAAGATTGTTTGGATTTTTGTAATGATAATGTTAGTTGTTGCACAAGCGGATGATTTTGTTGCACCTCCATCACCACCAAAACACCGCTCAATCCGTTTTGTCCTTTGTTCAGCCAAGTGTGCTCTAAAATGTAGATACTTAATTGAAGAAATACCATTATATGCGGCTTGTGTTGGTGCTTGTGAATTATTAAAATGCCGTAAGATATCTTCAAAAGTTGCTTACAATTGTACAACTACATGTGTTAGTTCCAAGTCGATAAACGTCCAAAGTGGTATTTATACTTTTCCCTATTTAATTTTATAATTGTATATATCAGTCTGACCTTATAAAATTTAATTCAATTAATTATCGGTGGTTGTTTCAATAATTTACAGATGCTCGTGGAGTTAATGTCATCGTGAATTCATGTTTGGAAGCTTGCACGAATAAATGATACGTTACATGCATGTGACCGTCGATATTTCCCGAAAATTTCAACAACTAAAACATATAGCGGTTCCAATATTGATGGTGTATATTTTACTTACACATTTGACGAATTTAGTATCTGTATGGTTTTGTATGGGTGTCATATTTTTTCATAAATTGTTGGCACCAATATATATATGTTTATAGAGATATGGTGATATATGATTAAATGTATTTGTAAACTATATTCACTTTAATAATTTGAAACAAATCATTTTTTTTTGTTAATATTTCCATTTTCTTTTCTTATTCCTTCTTTGAGGATAATAATGAATTAGCATGCATTTGTAAATTATTTTATTATTTGTATTAATTTAGTTACTTATTGTACAACTGAAAAAACTAACATGACAATTATCAAAAAAACACATTAAAAATTTAATAACAAAAAAATCAGGTAAAAATCGTATGAAATATGCATGAGCGGTTACAAACAACACAAAGAAAATAAAAAAAGGAATGTTACATATATATATTTTTTATAATATAAATTAAAGATTAAACGTAGCGCACTTCCGTGCAAGAGATATTTCACCTTCATAAAACATAATATTTGACAAAATTAATTTTTAACGCCCCAACCTAAGCGGCTCCTCGAACGGCACATTGAACCTTTGTTCAATTTTAAAAATGCAACAGTTTTTTTTTTCCCAACCTATTATGATAAAAAATTGCTTTTCAAAACTGACATAACACTTTCTTACCTATTTCTCTAGGTCATCATTTCCTATGATCTCTAACTAATATGACACATTACGTGATATATTAAATTATTTTAATAAGATATATGTAATGTTGTCATAAGTTGACACAAATGGAACCAAAAATTATAAAGTAGTATTTGTAGTTGCATCACTCGCATAAACTTTAAAGCGTTCAAAACAGGGAAACCACTATTTAAAATCTTTAAGACTTTTAAAATTGTTTGTCATTTATGTGGTTAAATACACCCGTTCTGTTTCGACAATATTTTATACCAAACCTTGCAAAGTACATGTCATCGTCTTATTAAATTGCATGGTGTTCAACATAATGCTACTTGAATTTGGTCCTTAACTTGATCTAAACTTGTGAAAAATGTATATATGTTGTTGAGATTCTGGTAATATATTCTTCAAAGACAAAATTCTTCTTTATAAATTTCATATTTAAAATATAAATGTCAACAAGAGTCTTAAGACGCGTATCCATAGATTAGTCCTTAATAGTTCTACAAAACGCATCCGATTTTAAATCATGGTTATCAGTTGTCACGCAAAAATCGTACAAGAAAATAATTTTCTCATTCACTTCCTTCTCTTCAGGATTGTATGTCTTTAATTTATCAACCGTATTATATTATCATCCCTTGTAAAATTTGTCGCAGTGATACTCGAGGTCTCTACTCTAGTTTATTAGAATTTATAATTCAATTTTACATTAATGAAAATATGAATGGTGACTCTCTATTTTTATAATGTATAGTCTTTTGTTAACTAAGCCATTGAGCTCAAATAGTAAATATGGTTCAGGGATGGTTGAATCGGTCGACAATACAAAAGTTAAAATCTCAGTTGTAACAAAACTTACCTCTTATTTAAACTCTAGATTATTAAGGACAATTTTTACGCATAACCATATGTTTCAAAAAAATCTATTTTTTTATTCATCATTTTTAAAATCTTTTTTATGAATTTACATTCTTTAACATGATATTTTTCAATTGTTTGACGTTGGCTACATTGATGGAACCAAAATAAGTTTTTTTAGATCCCTACCTTTATTAGATAAAGTAATTTGAGATTCTCTTAATGAATTTTCTTTTTTTGAAAACTTAATATCAATTACTATGTTGTGTCATTTTCCACAATAGAGTATGACTTTATTTTTATATTGTTTTGTTAGCACACAGAAATTGTTTGACATAGCCCAAAAAGTCAAAAACTCTTTCTCACGTGATGTTTAGTTTTGTTAAGGAGTTAAAATATACTTAAATGTTTAACTATTATGTGATTATAAATTGAGGTTTTCTATTCAATGACCGTCAAATAAAATTTCACAAATATTTTTAGAAAATCAAGAATTGTATAGAGAAGACTTATGGCCAAGAGAGAGATGAAAAAGATTGTTTGGATTTTTGTAATGATAATGTTAGTTGTTGCACAAGCGGATGATTTTGTTGCACCTCCATCACCACCAAAACACCGCTCAATCCGTTTTGTCCTTTGTTCAGCCAAGTGTGCTCTAAAATGTAGATACTTAATTGAAGAAATACCATTATATGCGGCTTGTGTTGGTGCTTGTGAATTATTAAAATGCCGTAAGATATCTTCAAAAGTTGCTTACAATTGTACAACTACATGTGTTAGTTCCAAGTCGATAAACGTCCAAAGTGGTATTTATACTTTTCCCTATTTAATTTTATAATTGTATATATCAGTCTGACCTTATAAAATTTAATTCAATTAATTATCGGTGGTTGTTTCAATAATTTACAGATGCTCGTGGAGTTAATGTCATCGTGAATTCATGTTTGGAAGCTTGCACGAATAAATGATACGTTACATGCATGTGACCGTCGATATTTCCCGAAAATTTCAACAACTAAAACATATAGCGGTTCCAATATTGATGGTGTATATTTTACTTACACATTTGACGAATTTAGTATCTGTATGGTTTTGTATGGGTGTCATATTTTTTCATAAATTGTTGGCACCAATATATATATGTTGATAGAGATATGGTGATATATGATTAAATGTATTTGTAAACTATATTCACTTTAATAATTTGAAACAAATCATTTTTTTTTGTTAACATTTCCATTTTCTTTTCTTATTCCTTCTTTGAGGATAATAATGAATTAGCATGCATTTGTAAATTATTTTATTATTTGTATTAATTTTGTTACTTATTGTACAACTGAAAAAACTAACATGACAATTATCAAAAAAACACATTAAAAATTTAATAACAAAAAAATCAGGTAAAAATCGTATGAAATATGCATGAGCGGTTACAAACAACACAAAGAAAATAAAAAAAAGGAATTTTACGTATATATATTTTTTATAATATAAATTAAAGATTAAACGTAGCGCACTTCCGTGCAAGAGATATTTCACCTTCATAAAACATAATATTTGACAAAATTAATTTTTAACGCCCCAACCTAAGCGGCTCCTCGAATGGCACATTGAACCTTTGTTCAATTTTAAAAATGCAACAGTTTTTTTTTCCCAACCTATTATGATAAAAAATTGCTTTTCAAAACTGACATAACACTTTCTTACCTATTTCTCTAGGTCATCATTTTCTATGATCTCTAACTAATATGACACATTACGTGATATATTAAATTATTTTAATATGATATATGTAATGTTGTCATAAGTTGACACAAGTGGAACCAAAAATTATAAAGTAGTATTTGTAGTTGCATCACTCGCATAAACTTTAAAGCGTTCAAAACAGGGAAACCGCTATTTAAAATCTTTAAGACTTTTAAAATTGTTTGTCATTTATGTGGTTAAATACACCCGTTGTGTTTCGACAATATTTTATACCAAACCTTGCAAAGTACATGTCATCGACTTATTAAATGGCATGGTGTTCAACGTAATGCTACTTGAATTTGGTCCTTAACTTGATCTAAACTTGTGAAAAATGTATATATGTTGTTGAGATTCTGGTAATATATTCTTCAAAGACAAAATTCTTCTTTATAAATTTCATATTTAAAATATAAATGTCAACAAGAGTCTTAAGACGCGTATCCATAGATTAGTCCTTAATAGTTCTACAAAACGCATCCGATTTTAAATCATGGTTATCAGTTGTCACGCAAAAATCGTACGAGAAAATAATTTTCTCTTTCACTTCCTTCTCTTCAGGATTGTATGTCTTTAATTTATCAACCGTATTGTATTATCATCCCTTGTAAAATTTGTCGCAGTGATACTCGAGGTCTCTACTCTAGTTTATTAGAATTTATAATTCAATTTTACATTAATGAAAATATAAATGGTGACTCTCTATTTTTATAATGTATAGTCTTTTGTTAACTTAGCCATTGAGCTCAAATAGTAAATATGGTTAAGGGATGGTTGAATCGGTCGACAATACTAAAGTTAAAATCTCAGTTGTAACAAAACTTACCTCTTATTTAAACTCTAGATTATTAAGGACAATTTTTACGCATAACCATATGTTTCAAAAAAATCTATTTTTTTATTCATCATTTTTAAAATCTTTTTTATGTATTTACATTCTTTAACATGATATTTTTCAATTGTTTGACGTTGGCTACATTGATGGAACCAAAATAAGTTTTTTTAGATCCCTACCTTTATTAGATAAAGTAATTTGAGATTCTCTTAATGCATTTTCTTTTTTTGAAAACTTAATATCAATTACTATGTTGTGTCATTTTCCACAATAGAGTATGTCTTTATTTTTATATTGTTTTGTTAGCACACAGAAATTGTTTGACATAGCCCAAAATGTCAAAAACTCTTTCTCACGTGATGTTTAGTTTTGTTAAGGAGTTAAAATATACTTAAATGTTTAACTATTATGTGATTATAAATTGAGGTTTTCTATTCAATGACCGTCAAATAAAATTTCACAAATATTTTCAGAAAATCAAGAATTTTATAGAGAAGAGTTATGGCCAAGAGAGAGATGAAAAAGATTGTTTGGATTTTTGTAATGATAATGTTTGTTGTTGCACAAGCGGATGATTTTGTTGCACCTCCATCACCACCGAAACACCGCTCTATCCGTTTTGTCCTTTGTTCAGCCAAGTGTGCTCTAAAATGTAGATACTTAATTGAAGAAATACCATTATATGCGGCTTGTGTTGGTGCTTGTGAATTATTAAAATGCCGTAAGATATCTTCAAAAGTTGCTTACGATTGTACAACTACGTGTGTTAGTTCCAAGTTGATAAACGTCCAAAATGGTATTTATACTTTTCCCTATTTAATTTTATAATTGTATATATTAGTCTGACCTTATAAAATTTAATTCAATTAATTATCGGTGGTTGTTTCAATAATTTACAGATGCTCGTGGAGTTAATGTCATCGTGAATTCATGTTTGGAAGCTTGCACGAATAAATGATACGTTACATGCATGTGACCGTCGATATTTACCAAAAATTTCAACAACTAAAACATATAGCGGTTCCAATATTGATGGTGTATATTCTACTTACACATTTGACGAATTTAGTGTCTGTATGGTTTTGTATGGGTGTCATATTTTTTCATAAATTGTTGGCACCAATATATATATGTTGACAGAGATATGGTGATATATGATTAAATGTATTTGTAAACTATATTCACTTTAATAATTTGAAACAAATCATTTTTTTTTTGTTAATATTTCCATTTTCTTTTCTTATTCCTTCTTTGAGGATAATAATAAATTAGCATGCATTTGTATATTATTTTATTATTTGTATTAATTTAGTTACTTATTGTACAACTGAAAAAACTAACATGACAATTATCAAAAAAACACATTAAAAATTTAATAACAAAAAAATCAGGTAAAAATCGTATGAAATATGCATGAGCGGTTACAAACAACACAAAGAAAATAAAAAAAGGAATGTTACATATATATATTTTTTATAATATAAATTAAAGATTAAACGTAGCGCACTTCCGTGCAAGAGATATTTCACCTTCATAAAACATAATATTTGACAAAATTAATTTTTAACGCCCCAACCTAAGCGGCTCCCCAAACGGCACATTGAACCTTTGTTCAATTTTAAAAATGCACAGTTTTTTTTTCCCAACCTATTATGATAAAAAATTGCTTTTCAAAACTGACATAACACTTTCTTACCTATTTCTCTAGGTCATCATTTTCTATGATCTCTAGCTAATATGACACATTACGTGATATATTAAGTTATTTTAATAAGATATATGTAATGTTGTCATAAGTTGACACAAGTGGAACCAAAAATTATAAAGTAGTATTTGTAGTTGCATCACTCGCATAAACTTTAAAGCGTTCAAAACATGGAAACCACTATTTAAAATCGTTAAGACTTTTATAATTGTTTGTCATTTATGTGGTTAAATACACCCGTTGTGTTTCGACAATATTTTATACCAAACCTTGCAAAGTACATGTCATCGTCTTATTAAATTGCATGGTGTTCAACATAATGCTACTTGAATTTGGTCCTTAACTTGATCTAAACTTGTGAAAAATGTATATATGTTGTTGAGATTCTGGTAATATATTCTTCAAAGACAAAATTCTTCTTTATAAATTTCATATTTAAAATATAAATGTCAATAAGAGTCTTAAGACGCGTATCCATAGATTAGTCTCATAATCACTACAAGAAATTTAACGTTTAGCGATAGTGAAAATCTGTAGGTAAATGTATAAAAATCGTAGTGATAGGCAAAATTACCTATACCGACGAGTTTTTTTTTCGTGGTATATAATTACCCAATACCTACAGATTTTCGTTGTGGCTAAACGTATAGCGACAAATTTTTTTTTGCTGCGGTAAACATTTGATTTTACCTACGGATATTTTACCATTGATATATACTTTAGCCATAATTTATAAAATTTATACCTACAGTTTTGATTCTGTTGCTATACATTTAAGTGATAACTTTTTTTCTGTTAGTATAAGTTTTAACGGTAACTAATTTATTATAAATATTAGTTTTTTATTATCAATAAAACATATTTATTAATTTAAAATTTGATTTCATAAAATTAGCAAAATATAAATACACAATGAAATATATATATATATATATATATTTAAGAGTCAAAATAAAATTAAAGGTGTTCATCATATATATTAAAAATTAACATAAAAGTTTTACAATGATAAAACAATAGTTAAACAATGTTCACCATAGGGCACTCTAGTGAATTTTTACTCAGTAGTGGAAAACGTCTTACTAACATTTAAAATAGACATCGTGTGTCATTCATAACAATCTCAAAAAACATTAAGAAATTGAGTCCACTAAATTGACAATATTTAATCTTCAACAAAAAATTAGCTTTTAATCTTCACATACAATCAATAAAATAAAAAATTAATAAATACACGATTCAGTATAAAAATATTACTAATAAAATAGAAAGAAATATTAATGATTTAATTAAAATTAACTAATACTATCTAATTACCATTTTCATTATTTTCGTTGTTGTTTGGACCATGTGAATTCAAATGGTTTTGAGCACTAGTAGCATCAAGAACCTATCACAAAAAATAGAAAATATTACTTATGAAAAATACGAGTATGGAACTTATGAAGTTAGTTGGATAAGATTAATAACTTAGGCTTAATTGCAGTTTTGGTCCCCCTATTTTAGCTGAATCTCAAAAGTAGTCCCCTCATTTTGTTTCCCCCCAGTTTTGGTCCCCCAAACAGAATTTTGGTCCAAAATTTGATGAAATTTCATTTTTTTAAAGCTGTACTACAACATTTATGACTATATATTCCCGATACAATTGTTGCAAATGAGATCTTGAGGCATGGTGTGACTTAAATAAATGCAAAAAAAAATGAAATTTCATGAAGTTTTGGACCAAAATTCTGCTTAAAGGACCAAAACTGGGGGGAAACAAAATGGAGGGACTACTTTTGAGATTCAGCTAAAATAGGGGGACCAAAACTGCAATTAAGCCATTTTTTTATTAAAGTTACCCAATTGTAGCGTCTTAAGCCCTCACAAAAGGGAGAATTTGTTGCCTCCTTGGCCCCAACAAACTATGGATTTTTTAAACAACTTTATCATTTGTAGCAGTTTATGTAAAATACTTATGTTTTTTATGAAGACAAAGACCAAATAAAATGGTCCAGTTGCGAACTTAAAAAGTAGTTAACAATAAAATATGGTAGAAGTCTTATAATGTAAGGTACACGATGCACTCTAATATTAATATATTTCAAATGCACCTGAGAATATTTCATTTTAGCATATGCATCAAAAGAATTTTCAAAGTGTCAAAATTTATGAACAATGTTTGAAAATAAAGTTTATGACAAAACTCAATGTTGTATTTGAATACAACATGTTGTAGCCGAATACAGACTCAAGTCAATAGCTAAAACTAAATATATATATATATATATTCGACCATGAGACAATGCATTCGAATATAAGTTATTACCTAAAACTAGACTTTTGTATTCGACTACAATACAATTTATTCGAATACAAGAGCCAAATTAGTAGTTAAAACTGTACATTTGTATTCAACTACAACATGCTGTAGCCGAATACAAAACCACATCAATGGAAAAATTCACTCATTTGTATTCAAATACAAGCATGTATATTCGAATACAAACTCCAAAATTCAAATAAAACTGAATGTTACAAAGAGGTGTATTCAACTACATTCCTGCTGTAGTCAAATACAAATGGGAAACAATGCAATTTTTCAGTTCAAATTCAACTTGGATCAATGCATATGTTCATCAAACCTCTAAAAACGATATCCACTAATCTAAAGTGATGTCTAAGGAGTATAAATTCTTCATAGCTTCAGACTTAACAATTTACTCTTTTTCAATATCTTAAATCAATTTTAGAATAACTTTGAACAAACTTTTGGAAGTGTTTTGATTTATTCAAAGTCTCACTTTCATATTTCAAGTACATTTTACATTGTCATATCATTGAGAATGGTTCTTTATTGTACTTGAAATTATATTAGACTGTTATCAGTATACTCAATTGTTATACACTCTTGATCTCAGTCAAAGTCATTATGGTAAACCATTCAAGTTATTGTGTAAATTGAGAAAAGTTGTCTTCTTTCTTCAAATGTTGTAAACTAAGATAGTGGTGTGTTATCTTATGGTGATTGTTAGGAGTTTGTAATAGAGGTCCTAGGGTGAGACTTGTACTTATTCTAACAATAGTGGAAAATCTTGTGATGTTCAAGAGGATTGGATGTACCCTTGATTATAAAGGGAACCAGGATAATCTGTTGCGTTCTTTATTTTTCTGCCATTTACATATTTTCATACATCAATCTTAAAAAAAAAAAAAAATCAACTAAGTCTCTAATAATCAGAAAACTTTTTAGAAAACTTATATAACAATGTTTCACGATAACTATTTTATATAAACCAGAAAATGATAAAGTCCTCACGATAACTATGTTTCACCTCACAACTAACATCCAAGCCAATCTACCAATCCAAAGGATTCATGAGAACAAGGCCTTCGGTACAAGTTTATAATTTAAATTGCATTATTACAACATCAATGAACACAATTTATCACTTCATTCATATTTTGAATTTTCGGCGGTTACCAGTAAATATATACTATTTGTTCTTGCAAGTTTTCAAACATAAATTCATGATGACATTATCACCACTTTCATTTGAAAAAATAAAATATCAAAATTAAGTAAGAAAAAATAATTTAATTAATAATTAACTATTTTTTTTAATCTTACAAAATATATAATAAATAAGTTACTCCAAAAATATCTCAAATGTTTGGTCCTTCACCTATTGTAAGTTTTAAAAAGGATTTTTTTTCCGAAACAAATAAATATTCAAATTCTTGTAACGTTAAGGACATGGTGTTCATTGTCACCTAAGTCAATATCTTAATATTATTTAATTAATACTTGCTACATGGATCACTTTAAATAAATTAATCAAAAATAAAATTCTCTCAACTTCCACAAAAACATCACTCTATTTAAAATGTCTATGTTGCAAGTTCTAATTTTGATTTTAAAATATGTGGAATTGATGGATGTCTAAACTATTGAAAAAAAAAATATAGGGATAAAACATAGATGAACTATATCTATTGAAACTAAAAATATATTTAACTTTTAAATTAATAAGTTTATAAGATGTGTTTTAAAAAATAAATAATAAAAAAAGAGATAAAGTTTAATCTTACCAATATTAACTATATTGGACTTCGAGTAAACACAACTAGCAGTACAATCTTATTCATCTTTAGATAATGTTTTATGGCACTTTGCTACTTCACAAGCAGCAACACAAGCTGCATGTAATGGACGATTTGAAACTTAAATTTCTAAGCACATTTTCCAAAGCAAGTGAGTTTACCGGTAGGACTTAAATTATCAACTTTTGCAAAAACAACCATAATCAATGTCATAATTATGATAATATTTTTCATATTACTCTTTGCCATAATTCTCTTCTCAAAAGTAAAAATGGTTTTTCTCTTAGTATATATTAAATTTGATTTGACAATTTAAGTTGAAAAACAACCTCCATTTATAAACATAGAAAATGCATTTGAAGTATATTTTCACTTCATAATAAAACTATTTTCAGCTGACTTATAAATTGTGTCATGTTCAATTTCTTATTTTGGAAAAGTCACATATTAGAAATACAATTAATATAACATAGTTTATAGTAAAATTATTTTTGAAAAAAATATTTTACATGTATTGTTATTTTATCAAAATTTAAAATTTTCACTTTCTTTTCGTAAAACTCTTCTCATTTAATAT
>JBBPBT010000420.1:1527944-1546557 GCA_037974875.1 Cicer bijugum
TTGAATTGTGATTATATATATATATATATATTTATTATGACTTAGTAATTTACATAAAATATTATTGTTATATCTTTTTATTTTATAATTTTGACTATTTTCTAATATGATGGTATGGTTATAATATGAATATTTTGAGAAATAAGTATAATTGTAGGGATTATTTTGAATGTGAAAGTTTCTATTATTAGTAATATGTTTTTTTTATATATTTATTATTTTAATTACTTTAAATTATAAAATATTAGTAATGTTTGGAAAACTAAATGGGGTTTGGAGGAATATTAAAAAGGAGATTAAATAATTATTAGTTTTATTTTAACAAAATAAAAATAATAATAGTAAAATATAAATAAAGAGACCAATGGGGTTGACTCTATGAACCCTAATTGTTAATAATATAAAATAAACAAAAGAAAGGAAGGGAGTTGGAAGGGCAGCCGTAGAACAAAAAAGAGTAAACACAACAACCTATCGTTTGACACTAGAGAACCATAACTGTCCCAGAAAAGTTTCTCTGTTTTCGTCCAAATTTCAGTATGTTGTTTTACTCATTTATCTATTCAATTAAACACAATTTTTCAGATTTTTAACAACCCGAATTTCTCCCTAAAATACTCGATTTCTTCGTTTACAGAAATCCTTATTTTGCATCGTTCTCCTTCACCGTAAGTCCGATTTTAGTGAAACCAACGCCAAAATGACCGTGTGAAAAGTGGATATATTATCCATAGATTGGTTTTCTGGTTGATGGTAATTTTCTTTGACCGAATTTCGAAATCAGTTTTAGACTATTTTCTCATAATTTATTTTTGACGTTTACCCATAAATTGTCGAGTTAGATCGATTGAAGGACAAAAAGTCAAAGAACAAATATTGTTTACTCGTGGAATTGTACTCGTGTCTGAAAGCGTCGAAATAAGGTAAGGGGTGAGAGAGCGTTTGAATTCATGTGTATAATATATTGTGAGATGAACGGGAAAACCGTATTTCCCAATGATTCATCCGGGGCTTGCTACGTACGGCAGTAGTCCTTTGAGAGATAAATTGATTAATTTGAAATATGAGAATTGTGAGATTAAAATGTGAAATAGAAATTTTTATAAGGTGTTGATTGATTTAATTTTCGATACTTGTGTGGTAGTTGAAATTTGTTATTATTGTGATGTTGGATGTTGAATGAAATTATGTGTACATGTTTGCTTAGATGAAATTATACGATGTGATAATAAAATATGGCTGCATGGTTTGATATATGCTTACGTGATGATAATGATGATTTTTGGTTGATGATAGTGATGTTATAAAATTGTGATGAGTTTATACGATGATCATGATTATTTATGATTAATGATATTATAAAATTGTGATGAAAATATTGAAGTACCCCATACTTGATGAGATAGTGATGATTCTTAAATATGGTGCCCTTAATGGAGTAGTCTAAGCTAACAGGGGGAGAAAATAAATATTGTGAATTGTGAAGTGGAGATTATTTTGTCATCATAAGGTAGGGCCTGACAAGCCTAGTGATTCTGGGGAAGTACAACTGAATGAGCCTGATCGTGGCGGTCTGCTGTCGAGCCTTAAGGCAAGATTGTTAGACCTTGGAGGTATTCCGGTGGGGAATTCCTAGGTGACTTGGAGGTAGCACTCCAAATGTTGGGAGCTACCATGCAACACACATTTACCTCGACTGTCACGTATATGTGTCTCGGGTTTTGAGTTGAGGGGATCTATGAGGACAAGGCCAATTTGAATTGTCCGTCCACCGGGATGGTGGCATAATATCATGGCCTCCTAACCAAGTACTTCAGAGTTAGAATGGTACCACATTGTGAAGTAGAGTCTAAGCTCATGCATAGCATTGCATTTCCTTGTGATTGTTTTGTTGTGATTGATGTGTTTCAAAGGTAATAATAATTAGATGATTTAATGCATATTATAATGAGATAATTATTTTACTTGAGTGATTGAGGTTATAGTTCGATACTATTTAATTAAATATTTTGATATATCGTAAAGTGATTATGATGCGGTTCTATTATGATTGTTTGCGTGTTTTTCTTACTCATATTATACTATTAACATGATTTCAAAACTCACCTCCTTCATTGTTTGTGTTTGACTGGCTGGGCCCTGCGTTTGCGAAATCGCAGTTATTACAGGTTAATGAGTCTTGAAGTTCAAATTTGGGAGGAACCCTGCTCTGATAGGTGATACCGGGAATAAGGGTTTTAATTTGTATTTTACTTATTTAATTTGAATCAAATTTTTGTATGAAAACCTTAGAAGTACTAAGTTTTTATAATTAAATCAAGTAATTATACTTAAATCAAGTTCATTGAGATTAAATTGTTTTATTATGATATAAACTGTTATATATGTTATTTTGGGATTTAGGGTGTCACATATTGAATATTCAAGGTTTGTTGAATTTTTAAAATTAGACTTTTAGAAAGAAAGCAAATTGTGAAAGAATTAAAGTTGATTTATTTTATAAATGGAAATATTTTATGTTTGAATCATTGTTGACTTATTTAAGAGAAATAAATTGTGTTGAAGTTGTGTTGAAATTTTAGTAATCTTATTGGTTTTAAAAATAGTTTAAAAATAAATTGTATGATTTATTAAGAAATAATAAAAGGAAGAGTTTTGTATTTTAAAAATAAAACTATTTTATGATATTAAAAGATTAGTGATTCTTTTAAAATAATTTAGGCTTTTGAAATAAAATTTTAGAATATTGATTAACCACTAAAATGGTGTATGTACTACTTCATTTATTTTGATTTTCTAATTATTGTATTAACTTCGAGTATAAGTAGTTACTTATCTTACCTAAAAAAAACAAACCTTTGTTTAAATTTTTGTTAAAAGATAAAAGGTTGATTCAAAACGAAAAAAATTAGTTAAGTATTTAATTGTGTTTAAATTAGATTTGTTTGATTGCTATGAGAATGTCCTATATCATGATGTCAATTATTAAATTAGTTATATGCATATATATGTTTTTAGGTAAATGTGAAAATATTTGTGTTTTAGGTATTCTATGTGTTGGAAATTTGTGTTTATAGTTTGAATGTTGATTGATATTAATCTAAGTGTCTTTTCTTTGATTGTTGTAACTAGTTATAAATTACAAATAAATTATTAAAAATGTTTAATTAGGTGGATTTTTAACTTAAACTAAGAAGTAGGAGTTATGGCGATGTCTTCGCACTCTCAAATCACGTTAAAGATACTCTTAATTACCCATATTTGAATTTGCATGATACATTTATGGTTACCATAAGTAGTTGACAACATGAGTAAGAGGGACTACCTACCTCGATGACTCATCGTTGACAAAAGAGGTGACAATAACTTGGTGTTATTAATGTTAGAAATATTTGTTAAATTTATTTTTGAAATAGTTAAAAATCTTGTTCATCTCTTATACAATTTTGAATGGTTATGAGTCTTATGTGGAATCATGTTGAATGTTGATAAATGTTTATATGGTGTAAATATTAGGTCGGAGGTGTATGCTTAAATTAAATATTCAATTAAGTGTGTTTGATCTCCTAAGTAACTTGCTTAAATAAATAAGTGCATTGTGTTAGTATCTTATGTGTTCTATATTTTAGGAGTTTTATAAATTAATCTTGTGTATAAGACTTTAAAATAATATTTGTCTTATTTCACTATGATTATACACATTAGTTTTCGTTTAAAACAAAAAACTTAAGTGAATGCATATGTCACTGAGTTGTTATATGTGTTTCTATTTGTACTTCTTGAAGGTGAAATATAATAAATGTTTCACAACCTTTCTAACTTATGTGAAATCGGTAGAGTAATTGCAGATAGAATTAAAATGTTCTTTAAGAAGAGTAAAACTTGTAAAATATTGTTTGAGAAATTAGTTGATTACATATTTGCGTATTGTTCATTACAAATTTCAGTGACCAAATTTCTTTAACGATGGGAGAATTGTACACCTCAAATTTTATAATAGACTAATTTATTAATTAAATACAATTTTAATAATTAATTTGATGTTAAAATTATTTTATAATATATGTTGATAAATTTTGGTAATAATTTTCGTTATTTGGGTGTTTTCTACAATGTGCTAGTTTTATACATATTTGACTAAATGATAAATATGGACATAGTTATATTTTAATTGCTTATGACTATTTCTTAATTTAATTAATTATTTTATAAATAACTATTTTGAAATATTAATAAATGCCTTAAAACGCGTATACTAGTAAGTATAGTAATAACTTTGAATACCAGAGTTTTTGTTATTAATAATAATAATAATAATAATAATAATAATAATAATAATAATAATAAAATAAGGTTAAGTGAGTTAGGTTAATAAAAAAAGGGTCAAATAAAACTTAAAATAAGTAGTGCTTCAGGAGAAAAGAAGAAGAGGTGCGGCCCGGAGAGAAAAAGGAATCGCACCGGAGAGAAAATGGAAAAAAATTGATATCCCTAATCAATTATTGTCCAAAAAAGTTTTTCCGTTCAAATTTCAGTATGTTGTTTCATATATTTACTTAGTCAATTAAAAACATTTTCTCAAAATTTTTACTACCCCAATTTCTCCATAAAATACTCGACTTATCCGTTTGCAGAATTCGTTATTTTGCAGAATTCGATTTATTTTAGCCATTTGAGTGATAAATTGATTAATTATAAAGTATGGAAATTGTGAGATTAAAATGTGGAGTAGAAATATTTATAAGGTGTTGATTGATTTAACTTCGTTAAATGTGTGGTATTTGATAGTATTGTGATGTTTGTTTTTTTTTACTAAATGTGTGATATTTGATATTATTGTGATATTGGATGTCGAATGAATTTTTTGTATATGTTTGATTACACCTGTTTATGTGATGTGATAATAAATTGTGGATGCATTTTGAGAAGTTTATGTGATTATGATGATGTATAATTAACAATAATGATGTTATAAATTTGTGATAAGTCTATGTGGTGATTTATGATTAATGATAGTGGTACGGTAAATTTTTAATAAGTTTATCTGATAAGATATGATTAATGATAGTGATGTTGTGAATTTGTGATCAGAATATTGAAGTAACTCCATATTGGTGATTCCATTTTATGTTTGAGGTGACAATCTTAATGGAGTATCATAGGTCAACGGGGGAAGAAAATAAATATTGGGAATTTGTGTAGTGGATATTATTTTATCATCATATAGGTAGTGTCTAACAAGCTTAGTGATTCGGGAAAGTACAACAGAATGAGCCTGATCGTGGCGGTCTGCTGTTGAGCCTTAAAGAAATATTGTTAGACCTTAGAGGTATTCGGGTGGGGAATTCCTAGGTGACATGGAGGTAGCACTCCAAATATCAGGAGCTACCATGCAACCCACATTTACCTCGACTTTCGCGTATATGTGTCTCGTGTTGAGTTGAGGGGATCTATGAGGACATGGCCAATTTGAATTGTTCGTCCATCGAGAACTATCAAGCCTCCTAATCAAGTACTTCAGAGTTAGAATGGTAACACATTGTGAAGTAGAATATAAGCTCATGCATTACATTGAATTTTCTTGTGATTGTTTTATTGTGATTAATAGGTATCGTGTGTGATAATAATTTCTCTTAGATGATTTGATGTGTTTACTGAAATGCATTGATTTTACTTGAGTGGTTTTATCTTTATAATGTGATATTTTTCCTTGAAGAATGTTTTTGTTATGATAAAGTGTATTATGATTGTTTATGTGTTCTGCTTACTTATATTATAGTATTAACATGATTTCAAAACTCACCTCCTATGTTGTTTGTGTTTGACCGACTTGGCCATGCGTTTGCGAAATCACAATTATTACAGGTTAATGAGTCTTGAACTTCAAGTTTGGGTGAAACCCCATTATGATAGGTGATACCAAAAATTTAGAGTTGTTATTTATATTTTAGTTATGTAATTACAAATAACTTTTTAAATGAAAACCTTAGTACTAGTAAGTTTTTGGAATTAAAATAATAATTTATAGTTAAATCAAATTCATGGATATTAAATTGTTTATATTAAGTAATAAATTTGGAATTGTTCCATATGTACTTTGAGAAACGTCGAATCCTAAATTAGTTACAAAAGTTTTTATTTCCTTGTAAATAAATTTTCTTTATTTGCTACAAATTTTACTCCAAAAATCGAGTATAAATTATATATATATATATATATATATATATATATCATTTTGGGGTTTAAGGTGTCACAATGTCTAACTTAATAATTGCATTTTACTATCGAATTACTAAAATTCAAAAAAAAAAGTTTCCAAATTGAATGAAATAATATTTCAAACTAACAAGAGTAATAGAATTGAACTTTTATAATTAGAAAAATGTCAAAGATGATTTTCATTCGATTCCAACCTTGGTTTCTAATTTAATCATAGTTATTACATTCCTTTATTGAATTATTATGAAATTCTTTTTATTATTCTTGTTCTAATATCTTAGTGACATAACCTTTAATTCCAAAGTAACACATAATTCCTTAATTGATTTAAGGTTATAATTAAGTCTTACAGTACAAGAATTCTCTTATTAAACTAAAGTTCAAGCAACTAATTCAATTGGTTTCATGACCTGCATTTATTCATAGACTACAATATCATGAATTTTTGATCTCAAACATTAGAAAAGTCCACTTCTGTTTCAAAATACGAATCGTAACAGATTTTAGAGTTAATGAAGCAATAAAAAACATTAAGCACATAGATGAGAAAAATAATTCAATAAACTTATTCTTCAATGGTGTTAGAAAACGTCGTCTCTAGGTTTCTTTATTATAGCAAAAGTCTCCAAACTTCTAAAATATCAAAAAGATCCCTAAAAATTGAGAAAAATTTGTTTTTATACATTCCTTGATGTGCCACGCTCCCTTGGCGAAGGATTTGCGCTTCAAGCACATTTAAACAGATCCAGGAAGGAAAAAAGGCGTCCTAAACACTGGTGTTGCGCTTCAAGCGCACATCATATGTTGTCCGACGTTTACTGCTTTTGTTTCCTCTTTTGAGTCCGAATTTGATTCTTGTGTCTTCATAAACGTTGTGGCTATGGAGTTTAGCTTTCATTTGCACTTGGTTTAACTCCAATTATACATCTACCACTCCAGATAGGGCTGACATACTCTACATAGGTTATTTTTATTTCTCACCAAAATTCAACACTAGTTTAAAACAAAGAAACAACACAAAACTACAAAAAATCTCTACTTAATCAAGGAAATAAGAACATAAGCCTTTTTTAAAATTCAAGAACTAGAATAAAAAAAATATATCAAATTACTCCTTAAATTTACAATGATTAAAGGAAAGTAAGACTAAAATCAATGAAAAATTTGCATATGATGAAGAGTCATCACAACCCCAAACTTAGTATGTTGCTTGTCCACAAGCAAAAATTTATTTCAAATTGAGTACAGTTTAAAACAAGCTTAAACCCAACTATTCATATCAAAAATAAATTAATCCTCAAATTCCCAACTACTACAAAATATTTATCATGCTCTAAGGTTACATCTAAAAAAAATATCATTTATAAACTTAGCATTCATTCATCTAGTTCAACTCTCTCTTGAGACAATATCACCAAAATTTCTCTCAAAAAGTTTAGCAAGGATTATGAACTTATCATTTAAATCCTATAACATGTGTCACACTATCATAGACTTGAAAAAAATTCTAGTTAGCAATCACAATGCAACAAACACATACACTGTTAAAGGACTTTTGGGTTGTAATAAGGCTTAGGTAACGATATGACATTTTGGGACAGTAGCCTATTACTACTTGTACTTAGGTATACATTTTCAAATTTTTCTACCTCTTTTTTTTTTTTCTTCACATTTTTACTGTAGAGATTCTCAAAAATTGACAAAAGAACTTAGAAGTTATTATTTATCAAAGTACACAAACTGATTTTTTTTTCTTATTTTTTTTGTTTTGATTTTTAAATTTTTTTTTTTTGAAAACAATCATCCAAACTTTAAACGTTGTTATCCCATGAGCAACCCTAAAGTTAGAATTTTACTAAGACGAGACAAATTTATTCCTACCTAACACCAAGTAAGGTGAGGTAATTAAAGTCATGTCTTCGGGGGCTAGCAAGTGATAAAAATTTTCCCCAGATAGTAAGAATGACTTAAACGACCAAACAAAATTGTCTCAGTGTATGCATAAATCACAAGTGATACAAGTCAGAATTCGTGTAAGTTAAAAAACAATAACACATGTCTAGATAATAACACAAAAAAAAATTTAAATTACTTAGGCTAAAAAGCTCATAAATAGGATAATAAAAGAGAGTATCAACTTTCAAAATTATGCCTAACATGTTGAAAAGTTTTATTTATTTTTATTTATTTATTTTGAAAAATTAATGACAAGTTAGAGTTTTACAATCATAGAGTAATCAACAATGTATGCGTTAGTGAAACTCGTGGAATTGAAAATTGATATGAGTAAAGAAATATAATTTAAATTTCAAAATCCCAAATAGATAGCTTAAGACCAACTTCAAGTTGTAAAAATTCTTCATCATAGTGCATATTTACACACAAAGAAAAAGAAACAAATTCAAATAAAAAATAAAAGCTTGCAAAAATAAAAGTTGCCTCTACCTATACCACTACAAGAAAACACGAATTTTGTGACCAACTTAAAAAATATGTTGTGGTTGAAAAAAACCCTCTCAACTTACAAATCAAAAAAATTCTCACAAATACTAAAATTCTAAAAATTCTCACAAAATCTTAATTTTTTTCAATGGAGGCAAAAAAATTTCAATTGAGATAAAATCCAAATTATTTCAATGGAGCCATAATAAAAATTAATAGAGCCAAAACCTAAATGAGTACCAAGTACCAACTAAACCCTTTCTCAACCAAACCCTAAAACCCAAAACTCTTCTCCCTCTTTCACCCATTCTGAGCCCCAATCGCTAAATCGAACCTCTGAATCTCGAATCCCAATCGCTGCCTTCTCCTTCTCACTGTCAATTAACCACCTTCTCATCATTGATCCATCCCGAGCTGCACTCGCCATCACACCATCGTTCTCATTGTCGCACCGTTGTTCTCTCCGTCGAACCATCGTTCTCGCAGTCGCACCACGAGCGCCACCGTGACCGGACCCTATGACCACCGTTCTCGCACCACCATTATATTTTAAATTTCTATACTATTTAAGTAATTTCTCGCACCACCATTATGTATTATTTTGAATTTCGCACAGCCTGAACCTGTGATGTTTTTTAAATAAGAACTTGGTGCTGAAAATCCGTTGACTTGTTTTGTTCTGTATCGAGACTTATATTGTTGTGTTTTGAGAATATTCTGATACCTGTATTATTCTTATTCTAATAATGTTCATAAACTTGTATTGTTCTTATTTTGATAATGTTAAATAAGAACCTGCATTCTTCTTATACTGATAATGTTAAATATTGTTAACTTCAAAAACTTAATTCTAAATCTAAAAATTCATTCATGTTTTTTAAAACCATAAGTATGTGTTTCGTGCTTTACATTTCTATTAAATTTTTTAAAACCAAGTTACTCATTTATAATTTTGTGTTAGAGAAGCAATGGCTCGAAGAAGAAAGTTAAATATTCGACATCGAGCAAGAGAAAATGAAGGAATGAAGTCTACTTCTAATAATAAAAACTCAACCAATGTAGAAGGAAGTAATGTTGCAGAAACTCGTTCTAGTCCTTGTCATGCAGAAGGTGTCATACATGAGTCTGTAGAATCTCACTCAATTCCCTCCAATATAGAAGCTGAAGAAGAAAAAACTCGTTATATTGTTTTTATTATGACTTATATGCACACTTAGTTTTATTGTCATTTTGTTTTGTTTGTAGAAGTGGAGCCTAAACGGGCTAAAGGTCCTACAAAATGTTAGATGTATGGGAAATGGAAGATGGTGATTTAATAATTGTTAATTTGGACAAATATGGTCGACCCATTGGTGAGGAAGGGACAACTCTAATTCGTTTTATTGGTAGCGTAGCTAGAAGGAATCAATATGCTCCTATCGACTACGAGTCATGGAAAGTCATCCCAAACGATTACAAAGAAGAAATGATGAAATTAATAGAGGTATTATGATTATTCAATTAACTAATATAACATGCTTTTTTAAGAAGATAATTGACATTTACAATTAACATGTCTTATTAAAATTAACATGTTTTTTTGTTTTTATGCTCTAACATTTTTTAAGTACAATGATGATATTAGGAATATTTGATGGATTAAAAACTTATAATCATACTTATAGTTTAAGAATATATATGTTTAGCACACTCAAACTACATCATAACATGTTGATAACCGTAAGAATATTGATATGTAGAGGTATGTGTTCAAACTCTTATGATTTAACTAATATAACATGTTTTTTTTAACATCTCTTATTGTTTACATCAAATTTGAGTTTATTCCTCCAATAAATGATTTAACAAGAGAAATGTTAAAATATGAGCTGAATGAGAAATGGAGGCAATGGAAGAGTGATCTAAAGTCAATGGCATATGACCCTACTAAAACAGAAGAAGAAGTTGCATCTCTTGTACCAGATGATAGGGTTGACCCAAATCAATATCGTGGTTTGGTTCGTCATTGGTTTTCTGTTAAAGGACAAGTAAGTCATATATATTATGAGTAATATATTAAAGAGTTTATTATTTAGACTAATATTTTATATCAATTGCAGAAAATAAGTAAAATTAATAGGCAAAATCGTGCTAAGTTTGAAGATGTTCATTGTATGGGTTCAAGAAGTCTCCAAAAGCTTATTGATGAGAAGGTTTATTTCTATTTCTATTTTCATGGCTTTAATTTAAATTAAAAATGAAATTCAATTAACTTATTTGTTTGATTGTAGATAAAAAAGGGCAAAGGAGTGTTGCCTGGACGTAAAGAGATTTACATTGATACCCACACTCGTAAAGACGGAACAATTGTTAATGAAAAGGCTGCGAGATTGATTGTAAGTTTTGATAATATTTAAATGGTACCAATATATAAAATGTGTATAAATTAAGTTTGATAAAGTGCTGAATTTTATTTCCAATTGTATGATGATTGTATTGGGTTTTTAATTGGATCTTATTGCAGTACTACATGCTTCGAATGTCAATTTCAATTTGGTATTTTCAATCATTAATAATTTTTATTTTCTTTTTTAGGAAGAACTAAAAAAACATAATAATGACGCTGAAACATCTCCATCAACCCAAGACACACAAGGTTCTATGTCTTCGAAGGGTGACATATTTTATAAAGGACAAGGGCCTGATAAAAACGGACGTGTGCGATGTATGGGCAAGATTCCTCATTCTAAAAAATCGAAGGTTTGTACAACTGAAAATGAAGAGTTGCGTGAAAGAGTTAAGAATATGGAAAATTTGTTAGCAAATTTGATGAATTTAATTCAAAATCGACTTTCTAGAGAAGATGTGAATGATATAATACAAGCTGCAAGACAGTTATATCATAAGTTATTAATCTTATCCAACTAACTTCATAAGTTCCATACTCGTATTTTTCATAAGTAATATTTTCTATTTTTTGTGATAGGTTCTTGATGCTACTAGTGCTCAAAACCATTTGAATTCACATGGTCCAAACAACAACGAAAATAATGAAAATGGTAATTAGATAGTATTAGTTAATTTTAATTAAAATCATTAATATTTTTTTCTATTTTATTAGTAATATTTTTATATTGAATCGTGTATTTATTCATTTTTTATTTTATTGATTGTATGTGAAGATTAAAAGCTAATTTGTTGTTGAAGATTAAATATTGTCAATTTTGTGGACTCAATTTCTTAATGTTTTTTGAGATTGTTATGAATGACACACGATGTCTATTTTAAATGTTAGTAAGACGTTTTCCACTACTGAGTAAAAATTCACTAGAGTGCCCTATGGTGAACATTGTTTAACTATTGTTTTATCGTTGTAAAACTTTTATGTTAATTTTTAATATATATGATGAACACCTTTAATTTTATTTTGACTCTTAAATATATATATATATATATATATATATATATTTCATTGTGTATTTATATTTTGCTAATTTTATGAAATCAAATTTTAAATTATTATATAAGTTTTATTGATAATAAAAAACTAATATTTATAATAAATTAGTTACCGTTAAAACTTATACTAACAGAAAAAAAATTATCACTTAAATGTATAGCAACAGAATCAAAACTGTAGGTATAAATTTTATAAATTATGGCTAAAGTATATATCAATGGTAAAATATCCGTAGGTAAAATAAAATGTTTACCGCGGCAAAAAAAAAAATTGTCGCTATACGTATAGCCACAACGAAAATCTGTAGGTATTAGGTAATTATATACCACGAAAAAAAAAACCCGTCGGTATAGGTAATTTTGCCTATCACTACGGTTTTTATACATTTAGCTACAGATTTTCACTATCGCTAAACGTTAAATTTCTTGTAGTGATTACGAGGGTATTGGCCGCCACGCATTTTCTGACTGCTTATGCTGCCTTTAAAACAATAGTACCATTGACATTTTGTTGCTGCTTTTGTTGCCACAAATACACTCTTTTTTCCCTATAAATATTAATCATCCTCTCATTTCTTATTTCTACATTTTCTCTACCTTCACTCTAAATTTTGTTTCTACCTTTCTCTCTATAAATATTTTCCGACCTTCTCTCGACCTTCTTTTTATTTTTATTTTTGGTTTGTATGAGTATATTATACATTATTGCTTAGCCATAATGTGTTTTATTTTTGGTTTGAATGATATAATTTATTAATTTTGAAATGTTTTACTTTGTTTGATAGTAATAATTTAGTTAATATTAAAATTATATTTTTATATAACATTTAATTTAAATATTTAATTTTTAAATTTTATAAATATTAATTTTTATATGTATAATATTAATTTCAAATTTTCTAAAATTAATTTTGTTAGGCTTAATTGCAGTTTTGGTCCCCCTATTTTACCTGAATCTTGAAAGTAGTCCCCCCCATTTTGTTTCTTCCCAATTTTGGTCCTTTAAGCAGAATTTTGGTCCAAAACTTCATGAAATTCATTTTTTTTTTGCATTTATTTAAGTCACACCATGACTCAAGATCTCATTTGCAACTATTGTACCGAGAATATATAGTCATAAATGGGGTAGTACGACTTTAAAAAAAAATGAAATTTCATCAGATTTTAGACCAAAATTCCGTTTGGGGGACCAAATCTGGGGAGAAACAAAATGGGGGGACTACTTTCGAGATTCAGCTAAAATAGGGGGACAAAAACTGCAATTAAGCCATTTTTTTTTATTAAAGTTACCCAGTTGTAGCGTCCTAAGGCCTCAGAAAAGGGAGAATTTGTTGCTTCCTTGGCCCCAACAAACTATGGATTTTTTAAACAACTTTATCATTTGTAGCAGTTTATGTAAAATACTTATGTTTTTTATGAAAACAAAGACCAAATAAAATGGTCAAGTTGCAAACTTAAAAAGTAGTTAACAATCAAATATGGTAGAAGTCTTATAATGTAAGGTACACAATGCACTCTAATATTAATATATTTCAAATGCACCTGAGAATATTTCATTTTAGCATATGCATCAAAAGAATTTTCAAAGTGTCAAAATGTATGAACATTGTTTGAAAATTAAGTTTATGACAAAACTCAATGTTGTATTTGAATACAACATGTTGTAGCCGAATATAGACTCAAGTCAATAGCTAAAACTAAATATATATATTCGACTACGAGACAATGCATCTGAATATAAGTTATTACCTAAAACTAGACTTTTGTATTCAACTACAATACAATATATTCAAATACAAGAGCCAAATTAGTAGTTAAATCTGCACATTTGTATTCAACTACAACATGGTGTAGCCGAATACAAAACCAAGTCAATGGAAAAATTCACTCATTTGTATTCAAATACAAACATGTATATTCGAATACAAACTCCAAAATTCAAATAAACTGAATGTTACAAATAGGTGTATTCAACTACATTCTTGCTGTAGTCAAATACAAATGCGAAACAATGCAATTTTTCAGTTCAAATTCAACATGGATCATTGCATATGTTCATCAAACCTCTAAAAACGATATCCACTGATCTAAAGTGATGTCTAAGGAGTATAAATTCTTCATAGCTTCAGACTTAACAAGTGACTCTTTTTCAATATCTTAACATCAATTTTAGAATAACTTTGAACAAACTTTTGGAAGTGTTTTGATTTATTCAAAGTCTCACTTTCATATTTCAAGTACATTTTACATTGTCATATCATTGAGAATGGTTCTTTATTGCACTTGAAATTATATTAGACTTTTATCAGTGTACTCAAGTGATATACACTCTTGATCTCAGTCAAAGTCATTATTGTAAACCATTCAAGTTATTGTGTAAATTGAGAAAAGTAGTGTTCTTTCTTCAGATGTTGTAAACTAAGATAGTTGTGTGTTATCTTATGGTGATTGTTAGGAGTTTGTAATAGAGGTCCTAGGGTTAGACTTGTACTTATTCTAACAATAGTGGAAAATCTCGTGGTGTTCAAGAGGATTGGATGTACCATTGATTATAAAGGGAACGAGGATAAATTGTTGCGTTCTTTATTTTTCTGCCATTTGCATTTTTACATACATCAATCTTAAAAAAAAAATTCAACTAAGTCTCTAAAAATCAGAAAACTTTTTAGAAAACTTATATAACAATGTTTCACGATAATTATTTTATATAAACCAGAAAATAATAAAGTCCTCACCATAACTATGTTTCACCTCACAACTAACATCCAAGCCAATCTACCAAATCCAAAGGATTCATGAGAACAAGGCCTTCGGTACAAGTTTATAATTTAAATTGCATTATTACAACATCAATGAACACAATTTCTCATTTCATTCATATTTTGAATTTTCGGCTGTTACCAGTAAATATATACTATTTGTTCTTGCAAGTTTTCAAACATAAATTCATGATGACATTAACACCACTTTCATTTGAAAAAATAAAATATCAAAATTAAGTAAGAAAAAATAATTTAATTAATAATTAACTATTTTTTTTAATCTTACAAAATATATAATAAATAAGTTACTCCAAAAATATCTCAAATGTTTGGTCCTTCACCTATTGTAAGTTTTAAAAAGGAGTTTTTTTTCGAAACAAATAAATATTCAAATTCTTGTAACGTTAAGGACATGGTGTTCATTGTCACCTAAGTCAATATCTTAATATTATTTAATTAATACTTGCAACATGGATCACATTAAATCAATTAATTAAAAATAAAAACATCTCAACTTCCACAAAAACATCACTCTATTTAAAATGTCTATGTTGCATGTTCTAATTTTGATTTTAAAATATGTGGAATTGATGGATGTCTAAATTATTGAAAAAAAAATTTATAGGGATAAAACATAGATGAACTATATCTATTGAAACTAAAAATATATTTAACTTTTAAATTAATAAATTTATAAGATGTGTTTTAAAAAATAAATAATAAAAAAAGAGATAAAGTTTAATCTTACCAATATTAACTATATTGGACTTCGAGTAAACACAACTAGCAGTACAATCTTATTTATCTTAAGACAATGTTTTATGGCACTTTGCTACTTCACAAGCAGCAACACAAGCTGCATGTAATGGACGATTAATTTGAAACTTAAATTTCTAAGCACAATTTCCAAAGCAAATGAGTTTACCGGTAGGACTTAAATTATCAACTTTTGCAAGAACAACCATAATCAATGTCATAGTTATGACAATATGTCAATATTTTTCATATCACTCTTTGCCATAATTCTATTCTCAAAAGTAAAAATGGTTTTTCTCTTAGTATATATTAAATTTGATTTGACAATTTAAGTTGAAAAATGTAACATCCTAAATTAAAGAATTAAAAATAATTAGAATTTTAAAATATTTTAATTTATAAATTATTATGATTATATTATTATTATTATTATTATTATTATTATTATTATTATTATTATTATTATTATATCGACTATTAATTTGCTTAAAATAAGGTAACATTAGTAAGTTGTTGTTTATTTGAGACTGTAATAATAGGAAGTTTGTTTTGGTTGTTACCAGTTTATGGGGAATAGATATTAACAAACAAGCTATTATAACAAACTTTTGCTACCTAATTACCTATTATTAAGGAGTCAAACAAACAATCCTATGAATTCAATATGTATTCGTTTTATTTGTAACAACCAAGAGTTTAGTGGGGCAAATATAGGATACCTAAGTCAAACTATCTTATAAATTGTTAATTATAAATAGATACAAACAAGAAAATAAAAAAAAATAAAAAAACTCAATAGAGAGAACTATATATGCCACCATAAAGAGGAACAGAAGTATGATTGTGTTGCAATAGCAGTGGTTAGTAACAACTAATACATACGAAACTTTTTATAAAATAACGCTTCAAGAGGTGAGTAATCACACCCTTTAAACTTTCATGGCACATTTATTTGGAAATTTAGAATGGAAAAAGAGTTAGATATTATGGATGGTATTTTTCTTATAAAAATATATTTTGTTGAAAACCTAACTCTATTAAAATTGAGATTTTATAAATTGTAATAATAGATTATGAATTGATTTGTTTACTTTTGCTTGTTGGATTACCGTTTTCATGATTGTTTGAATATATACTCTTTAAAAAGATTGTTTTATTATATTTTCTAGAATGATTGTTGTTATTATATATTCAAATGAAATATTATATTATAAATATGATTTTACGAATATAGTTGTCGAAATATAAATTATTTGGATTGTAAGTATTTGAGAAATATATAATCTTTAAAAAGATTGTTTTACTATATTTTCTTGAATGATCATTGTTATTATATATTCAAATGAATTAGTATATTATAAATATGATTTTTCAAATATAGTTGTTGAAATATGAATTATTTGGATTGCATGTGTTTGAGAAATATATATTCTTTAAAAAGATTGTTTTATTATATTTATTTGAATGATAATTGTTATTATATATTCAAACGGAATATTATGCATAAATATAATTTTTCGAATATGATTGTTAAAATTATGAATAATTTTGATTGTGTGTGCTGGAGATGGGTCTTGTACCCCACCTATTGATGAGTTTTAAACTTCACAAAGAGATGAGGTTTTAAACTCCACATGGATGAGTTTTAAACTTCACAAAGAGATGAGGTTTAAACTCCATCTGGATGAGTATTAAACTTCACAGAGAGATGAGGTTTAAACTCCACCTATTGATGAGTTTTAAACTTCACAAAGAGATGAGGTTTTAAACTTCACATGGATGAGTTTTAAACTTCACAAAGAGATGAGGTTTTAAACTCCACCTGGATGAGTATTAAACTTCACAAAGAGATAATGTTTAAACTCCACCTATAGATGAGTATTAAACTTCACAAAGAGATGAGGTTTAAACTCCACATGTATGAGTATTAAACTTCACAAAGAGATGAGGTTTAAACTCCACACAGATGAGTCTTGTATCCAACACTGGATGAGCTGATGCTCCACATGATCAGATATACTCACTTAGCAAAAGTAGTATATCTCCATCATTGAATTAATTGATTATTTTTGTGGAATAAATGTGTATGTTGGAATATTCTTATTTTAATAGATGTGGATTATTCTAAATTTATTTGATGAGTTTTTATTAATTATTGGAAGTAGTTGGTTATTATAGAGAAATTTTAGTTATATCATGAATAGATCTAAAGAATATTTTTGGATGAAGGCGGGTGCCATGATCGATTTTTCCGGTTACCACTCCGGCTGAGAATAATACTTGTTTTGAAATTGTGTGTATTATTCACTGGGATTTTGTATCTCATTAAAGTGTTATTTTCAGATACTGAGACCGTTGGAGACGTCGAGAGTTAAGAAGTCCTACCTCCCTTGAGAAGAGTGATTTCCTTCGATTAGGTTAGTAGATCAAGAATAAGTAGACATAATGCCTACATTACAGAATTATGTCGGGATTAGATACTATTTGTCCAGTTTTGGATATTTTAATTATTTTTTCAGTTGTAAGGATAACTTTTGAGATTTCATAACATTACTTCTTTCTAATAATTTAGTATTTATTACAGTACCTTATTATCTTATATAATTCTTATAACTTTAGCGTCATTACCCCAATTTTTATACCCACGTAACTAAGCGTTACAAAAAACAATCTCAATTTATAAACATAGAAAATGCATTTGAAGTATATTTTCACTTCATAATAAAACTAATAAATTGTGTCATGTTCAATTTCTTATTTTGGAAAAGCAACATATTAGAAGTACAATTAATAATTTTTAATTCTTTGTTAATATAACATAGTTTATAGTAAAATTATTTTTGACAAAAATATTTTACATGTATTGTTATTTTATCAAAATTTAAAATTTTCACTTTCTTATCGTAAAACTCTTCTCATTTATTATGTTCCTACAATTTAAAATGCCATAATACTGGACTTAGTATAAGTTATTAACTTCATTCTATTTTTTTTTT
>JBBPBT010000420.1:1567292-1588866 GCA_037974875.1 Cicer bijugum
GTGAGATTATTAAGTTGTGCCTATTTTATACATATTTAATTGATTTAGTAGCTTAAATAAAATAGTGATGTTATATATTTTTTTATTTTAAGTATTCTCATAATATAATAATATTTTAATTTGATTTTTGAAATATATTATTTTAGAGACAAATAAGTAAATTAAAATAAGTGTGTTATTGGTTGGGTCTTGTGATAAAAAGAATACCGTATAATAATAATAATAATAATAATAATAATCATAATAATAATAATAATAATAATAATAATAATAATAATAATAATAAAATAAGGTTAAGTGAGTTAGGTTAATAAAAAAAGGGTTAAATAAAACTTAAAATAAGTAGTGCTTCAGGAGAAAAGAAGAAGAGGTGCGGCCTGGAGAGAAAAAGGAATCGCACTTGAGAGTAAAAGGAAAAAAATTGATATCCGTAATCAATTACTGTCCAAAAAAGTTTTTCCGTTCAAATTTCAGTATGTTGTTACATATATTTACTTAGTCAATTAAAAACATTTTCTCAAAATTTTAACTACCCCAATTTCTCCATAAAATACTCGACTTATCAGTTTACAGAATTCGTTATTTTACACCGTTCTTCTTCACCGTAAGTCTGATATGAGTGAAACCAACGCCAAAACGATCATGTGAAAAGTGGGTATATTATCATTTGATTGTTTTTCTGATTTATGGTAATTTTACTTGATTGAATTATGAAATTTAGTTTTTAGAGTATTTTCCTCATAATTTAGTTTTGATGTTTATCCATAAATTGTCAAGTTAGATCGATTGAAGGACAAAAATTCAAAGAACATATATTGTTTGCTTTTGGAATTGTACTCTTGTTTGATAGGATCAAAATAAGATAAGGGGTGAGAGAGCGTTTGAATTCATGAGTGTAATATATTGTGAGAAGAACGGAAAATCTGTATTTGCTAATGATTAATTCGGGGCTCATTACGTATGGCAGTAGCCATTTGAGTGATAAATTGATTAATTATAAAGTATGGAAATTGTGAGATTAAAATGTGGAGCAGAAATATTTATAAGGTGTTGATTGATTTAACTTCGTTAAATGTGTGGTATTTGATATTATTGTGATGTTTGTTTTTTTTTTTTTACTAAATGTGTGATATTTCATATTGTTGTGATATTCGATGTCGAATGAATTTTTTGTATATGTTGGATTACACCTGTTGATGTGATGTGATAATAAATTGTGGATGCATTTTGATAAGTTTATTTGATTATGAAGATGTATAATTAATAATAATGATGTTATAAATTTGTGATAAGTCTATGTGGTGATTTATGCTTGATGATAGTGGTACTATAAATTTTTAATAAGTTTATCTAATAAGATATGATTAATGATAGTGATGTTGTGAATTTGTGATCAGAATATTGAAGTAACTCCATATTAGTGATTCCATTTTATGTTTGAGGTGACAGTCTTAATGGAGTATCATAGGCCAACAGGGGAAGAAAATAAATATTGAGAATTTGTGAAGTGGATATTATTTTATCGTCATATAGGTAGGGTCTAACAAGCTTAGTGATTCGGGGAAGTACAATTGAATGAGCTTGATGGTGGCGGTCTGCTGTTGAGCCTTAAAGAAAGATTGTTAGACCTTAGAGGTATTCGGGTGGAGAATTCCTAGGTGACTTGAAGGTAGCACTCCAAATATCGGGAGCTACCATGCAACACACATTTACCTCGACTTTCGCGTATATGTGCCTCGTGTTAAGTTGAGGGGATCTATGAGGACATGGCCAATTTGAATTGTTCGTCCACCGAGTACTATCAAGCCTCGTAACCATGTACTTCAGAGTTAGAATGGTACCACATTGTGAAGTAGAATATAAGCTCATGCATTACATTGAATTTTCTTGTGATTGTTTTATTGTGAATAATAGGTATCGTCTGTGATAATAATTTCTCTTAGATGATTTGATGTGTATACTGAAATGCATTGATTTTACTTGAGTGGTTTTAACTTTATTATTTGATATTTTTCCTTGAAGAATGTTTCTGTTATGATACAGTGTATTATGATTGTTTCTGTGTTCTGCTTACTTATATTATATTATTAACATGATTTCAAAACTCACCTCCTTTGTTGTTTGTGTTTGACCGACTTGGCCATGCGTTTGCGAAATCACAATTATTACAGGTTAATGAGTCTTGAAGTTCAAATTTGGGTGAAACCCCGTTATGATAGGTGTTACCAAAAATTTAGAGTTGTTATTTATATTTTAGTTATGTAATTACAAATAACTTTTTATATGAAAACCTTAGTACTAGTAAGCTTTTGGAATTAAAATTATAATTTATAGTAAAATCAAATTCATTGAGATTAAATTGTTTATATTAAGTAATAAATTTTGAATTGTTCCATATGTACTTTGAGAAACGTCATTGATAACTCTTCATCATATGCATAATTTTCCACTGTTTTAGTCTTATGTATCTTCAATCATCAGTTAAATTAAGGATTTATTTGATACATTCGGTTTATTTTTGTTCTTTGAATTTATTAATATGTTATGCTTGTATTTCAGTGATTAAGTAAGAGTTTTTCGCAATTTTACATTGCGTTTTATTTTTAAGTGCAATGCTGAATTTTGGTGAAAAATCAACATGACACATGTGGAGTATTTCAGCCATATCTGGAGTTCTAGATGTCCAATTAGTGTCATTCCAAGTGCTAATGAAAGCTAAGATCCATATCTACAACTTTCAGGAAGACACCGGGACCAAATTCAGACGCGAAAGATGAGCAAAATGCAAAATACGTCATAAAGCAGATGCTGCGCGCCTGGAGCGCGCCCTGCGCGCCTGGAGCGCGTGACGCGCATCAGCAATCATAAAAATGCAATTTTTTGCTGTTTTTTGGATCTTTTTGACTCTGGGGAACTTGGGAGACTTGTGCCCTAGCATAGAAACTCACAGATAGCCGTTTCTAACGCCATTGAAGCAGTTTTATCAAGAATCATCCATGAATCATTCTTGTAATTCTTTTTTAATCCTTATCTTTTATATCTCTGCCATGAGTAACTAAACCCTATTTGTTAGGGATGAGTGTAACCAGATGAAATCCTTATTTTTCTGATTTGATTTCTAGTTATATGAATGAGTTTATTGAATTGTTTTTCTCATCTCTGTGCTTAATGCTTTTTATTGCTTGATCAACATTAAAATGTTCTACGATTTGTATTTTGAAACGGAAGTGGACTTTACGAATGCTTGAGATGAGAAATTCATGAATTTGTAGTCTAGGGATAGATGCAGGTCATGAAACCAATTAAATTAGTTGCAAAGCAATAATTTTCAAAAGAATTTATATACAGTAATGCTTAATTCTAATCTTAAATCTACTAAGGAATTAGAGGTTACTTTGGAATTAAAGGTTCTGTCACTAAGACATTAGGGCAAGAATAATAAAGAGAATTCGGTAATAATTCAATAAAGGAATTCAGTAACTAGGATCAAATTAGACACCAAGGTTGGATTCGAAGTGAAACTCATCCCTGACATTTTTCTCATTATAAAAGATCAATTTTATTATTGTTGTTAATTTCAAACATTATTTCAATCAACTAGGGAACCTTTTTGTTCAATTTTAGTAATCAAATATAATTCAATAGTAAAACGCAATCCTTGAGTTCGACACTCGGTACTACCGTTTTATTATTACTTGCAACGATTCAGTACACTTGCTGAAACGCTATCAAGTTTTTGGCGTCGTTGCCGGGGAGTGCCATATCACTATTGAATTTAATTTATTTACTAAATTGAAATTTTTTGCTCTGCAATAAAATTTTCTCTTTTATTTTATTTCTAAATGAAAAAAAAGAATTATTGTTTAAAACTCTTCTATTTTTACTTAATTATTTATCTTTCTTTAACTGTTCTTTACTCATACTTTGTCTAACCTTGTATGCGAGGCGAGTCCTCAGCTGAACTTTTCTTTGATCTAGAAAAAAAAACTGCAAAAGCAAATCAAAAAGTGGTATGCTGGAATTGAATGCATATGAGGTTGGGTTGGCTCAAGGGAAGTTGCTCTCAGAACAGATAAAAAATGTTATTGCCGCTGAGATAAAGACGGGGATGGCAGCGCTAAATATACAACCCCAAGTGGCTTCTGTCAAATTACTAAAGCATACTAATTGTAACCTTTGTGGAGGAGCACATAAAACTGGAGTTTGTGTACCACTGGATGATAATGAGGTAGAAGAACTAGAACAGGTGAATTTTGTGAGTAATAACAACAGGCATAATAACCCCTACTCTAATACGTACAACCCTGGTTGGAGAAATCATCCAAATTTTTCCTGGAGAGATCAGCAAGGTGGATCTCAGGGTCAACAAGGAGCTCAAACAAACCAATTTCCACCTAGAAAGGCTGCTTGGGAGAGTGCTATAGAGAAACTTGCGACAATCACAAGTTCTTTCATTGAAGAGTCAATTGCCATTCAGAAAAATCACTCTGCATCCATAAAGAATCTGGAGACTCAAGTGGGTCAACTTGCTCAACAAATGGCACAAAGAACGTCTGAAAATCTGCCTAGTGACACAGTTCCGAATCCACGAAACAATGTTAATGCAGTGACCACGAGGAGTGGCAAGGTGAGTGAACAAGTTCCACCTGAAGCCAACCAGAGTAGAAGTACTCTGACTTCAACCCACCTAGAGGAAATGGCCACACCGACATCAATTGAGGATCACATCACTTTTGAAAAGGAACAAGAACCTGTGGTACAAAAAAGGGAACCACTGCCAAAACCAGAAATTCGACTTCCATTCCCTCAAAGATTAAGGAGGGAAGAAACTGAAAAACAATTTGGTAAGTTTCTTGATGTTTTTAAAAAATTACATATTAACATTCCTTTTGCAGAAGCACTAGAACAGATGCCAACATATGCCAAGTTCATGAAGGAGATGTTGTCGAAAAAAAGAAAAATCGGCGGTGAAACAGTTATGCTTACCGAAGAGTGTAGTGCTATACTACAGAAGAAGCTGCCACCGAAGCTCAATGATCCGGGAAGTTTCTCAATCCTGTGCGCTATTGGAAATAGAACTTTTGGGAAAGCTTTGTGTGATCTTGGAGCTAGTGTAAGTCTTATGCCCCTTTCAATATACAAAAAGCTAGGCATCGGAAAAGTCAAGGACACACAACTGATGTTACAGTTTGCGGATCGGTCAATGAAACATCCCTATGGAGTAGTGGAAGATGTGTTGGTTAAAGTGGATAAGTTCATTTTTCCAGTGGATTTCGTGGTACTAGATATGGAAGAAGACAACGACATTCCTTTGATTTTGGGGAGACCGTTCTTAGCAACAGGGAGAGCTATGATTGATGTAGCAGATGGCACCTTAACCCTGAAAGTAAATGAGGAAACCATCACTTTTAACATTCTGAAAGCCATGGAACACTCAAGAGAAAGAGAAGGGTGCAATCGAATCGAGATTTTAGATGAGATAGTCAATGAAGAAATAACGCATCAAACACCCAGCCTGCCATTAGAAAGAGTTTTATGTCTACCCCAAGATGTCGTCCAAGAAAGTGAAGACCCAAAGATGAAAGAGGTGTTGGCCATGTTAGAAGCATCACCATCCTACTCCCCCTGTTTTCCTACTAGGTGGGAGGACTTGAAAGGAAATGAAGACAAGTCCGCGGAGAAAAAGACACCACTGATTGAACTCAAGCAGCTGCCCTTTCATTTGAAATATGTATTCCTGGGTGAAGAAGAAAAAAATCCAGCCATAATTAGTGCAAGCTTGAGCGAGTTGCAAGAAGAAAAGTTGTTGAGAATTCTGCGGAAGCACAAGGGTGCTATCGGTTGGTCCATTGATGACTTGAAGGGAATAAGTCCAACTTTTTGTATGCACAAAATCCTCATGGAGGACAATCACAAACCGGTAGTACAACCCCAAAGGAGATTGAATCCGGTAATGAAAGAAGTGATCAGGAAAGAGGTGGTAAAGCTATTAGAAGCCGGCCTCATATACCCAATTTCAGATAGCTCTTGGGTGAGTCCCGTCCAAGTGGTACCAAAAAAGGGGGGAACGACGGTCATCACAAATGAAAAGAACGAGTTAATTCCTACTCGAACGGTTACAGGCTGGAGAGTGTGTATTGATTACAAGAGATTGAACAGTGCCACGAGGAAGAATCATTTCCCACTCCCTTTCATTGATCAGATGCTTGAGCGGTTAGCCGGACATGAGTATTACTGCTTCCTAGATGGTTATTCAGGGTACAATCAGATAGCTGTAGCACCCGAGGATCAAGAGAAAACTGCATTTACATGTCCGTATGGGGTATTTGCTTATCGAAGAATGCCATTTGGACTGTGTAATGCACCGGCTACATTTCAAAGGTGCATGATGTCCATATTTTCTGATATGATTGAGAAACATATCGAGGTATTCATGGATGACTTTTCTGTATTTGGGTCATCCTTTGATAATTGTTTGATTAATCTATCTCTTGTATTAGAAAGGTGTGAAAAATCTAACTTGGTCCTAAATTGGGAGAAATGTCATTTTATGGTAAGAGAGGGATTTGTTTTGGGCCACCGAATCTCCCACAAGGGGATCGAGGTAGATAAGGCAAAGGTTGAAGTTATTGAAAAACTTCCCCCTCCTACCAACAAGAAAGGCATTAGAAGCTTTTTAGGCCATGCTGGATTTTATAGAAGGTTTATAAAAGATTTTTCAAAAATTGCAAAACCACTTACAAACCTACTTGCGAAAGACACACCTTTCAAATTCAATGAGGATTGTTTGCATGCCTTTAACAATTTGAAAAACCAGCTGATAACTGCCCCCATTATCACTGCACCTGACTGGTCACTACCTTTTGAAATCATGTGTGATGCAAGTGACAGTGCTATTGGGGCAGTTCAGGGACAAAGAAAAGACAAGATGTTGCATGTGATCTACTATGCTAGTCATGTTTTAAATCAGGCACAACACAATTATGCTACAACTGAAAAAGAATTATTGGCTGTAGTCTATGCTTTTGATAAATTTCGGTCTTATCTATTAGGATCGAAAGTTATTGTTTACACTGATCATGCTGCTTTGAGGTATTTGTTTACTAAGCAGGAATCAAAACCAAGGTTGCTTAGATGGATTCTATTACTACAAGAATTTGACATTGAGATTCGGGATAAAAGGGGATCAGAGAACACTGTGGCTGACCACCTATCTCGATTGGAGAAGGTCGAAGAGAATGAGGATATTAGACCGATTCGAGATCAATTTGCTGATGAGCACATCTTCGCCATCACCATGGCACCGTGGTTCGCCGACTTTGCTAATTTCAAGGTGGGGGGTACAATCCCATCTGATTTCACTTACCAACAACGAAAGAAGTTTATCCACGATGCCAAATTCTATGTATGGGATGAACCCTTTCTGTACAAAAGAGGAGTGGATGGGCTGTTGTGAAGGTGTGTGCCCGAGGAGGAACAAGAAAAGGTAATGTGGCACTGCCACGACTCTGAGTATGGGGGTCATTTCAGTGGTGACCGAACTGCAGCAAGAGTTCTACAATCGGGGTTGTTTTGGCCTTCATTATTCAAAGACGCATTCAACTATGTGAAGAAATGCGATCGATGCCAGCGCACCGGTAACATTTCAAAACGGGATGAGATGCCGCAAAATCCTGTATTAGAAGTAGAAGTGTTCGATGTGTGGGGTATTGATTTCATGGGTCGATTCCCATCATCATATAACAAGGTTTATATTTTGGTGGCGGTGGATTATGTCTCAAAATGGGTTGAAGCAATAGCTACTCCAACAAATGATTCGAAACAGGTTATCACCTTTCTCAAGAAGAACATATTCGCTCGTTTCGGCGTGCCTCGAGCCTTGATTAGTGACGAATGCACCCATTTTCTAAACCGGAATATGGAATACCTTCTGAAGAAATATAATGTGCGTCATAGAGTGGCAACCCCATATCATCCACAGACTAGTGGGTAGGTTGAAGTCTCCAACAGGCAGCTCAAACAAATCCTAGAAAAGACAGTAACTGCCTCACGAAAAGATTGGTCAACGAAACTTGATGATGCACTTTGGGCCTACCGAACGGCTTTTAAGACCCCCCTGGGTATGTCCCCGTATCAAATGGTGTATGGTAAAGCTTGTCATTTACCTCTCGAACTTGAGCATCGAGCGTTTTGGGCGACGAAGTACTTGAACTTTGACTTGGGCAAGGCAGGTGAGGCGAGAATTCTTCAACTTCACGAGTTAGAGGAATTCCGGAATTTTCCTTATGAGAATGCCAAGATATATAAAGAAAAAACCAAGAAATGGCATGACAAAAAATAAGACTCAAGGAATTCCAAGAAGGAGAACTAGTTCTCCTATTCAACTCAAGATTGAAGTTGTTTCCCGGAAAACTAAAGTCAAGATGGTCGGGCCCTTTCAAGGTAATCAAGGTATTTCCACATGGTGCCGTAGAGTTGAAAGATACACACTCCGATCGGAACTTTAAGGTCAATGGACAAAGACTCAAATCGTATTTCGGGGAAGAGTCAAAACTTTCGATGGAGTCCATCCATCTAGACACAACTTGAAGAGTGAATTGTCAAGCTCAGGACACTAAACAAGCGCTTGTTGGGAGGCAACCCAACTTCATATCCTTTTCATTTTAGTTGACGTCACTTCATTTAATTTTAATTTTAGCTTTTAATTACTAATTTTATTCATTCTTGATGTTTAGTATAAGCAAGGAATCATAAAAAATGTGTTGGGGATTGTTTTTTTTGTTAAGAAGCAGCAAAAACGCGCCTGGAGCGCATGCCTTGCGCTTGAAGCGCATTCTGGAACTTCCTTTCTGTGAAAAACGCGCCTGGAGCGCATGCCTTGCGCTTGAAGCGCATTTCGCGCGTTTTGGTTCTGTATGAGGCGCGCCTGGAGCGCATGCCTTGCGCTTGAGGCGCATTTCGCGCGTTTGGTTCTGTTTGAGGCGCGCCTGGAGCGCATGACATGCGCTTGAAGCGCATTTCGCGCATTCTGATTCTGTTACCACGCGCCTGAAGTGCGCCCTGATGCGCCTGGAGCGCATTTTCCAATTTCACCACTGCCTTGCGCGCGCCTGAAGCGCGTGCCATGCGCTTGAAGCGCATTGTTGGGCTTTAAAACACCCCAAGTAGGTACAACCTTCCCTCTTTCACAACAATCCTCCCTCTTTCACAAACACCATTACCATTGAAGCTCACTCTCTTCACTCTCATCCTCAAGTAAGTTTCCCTCTCCTATCCAACATCATCCCATCCTCAAGTAAGTTTCTTCAAACTTTAAATAGCAACTCATTCTTGGTTACTAGTGCATGTGGGTTTGTCTCTTGTAAACGTGAATCCATGCTGAATTTTATACATTATGCATGCATGTATGTTGTTAATGAGATCGAATGGGGTTAATAGTTGCGAGATTGGGTGTTTTTCATTCATTATTATGCTTGCATGCCTACTGTTTGCTAAAATGCCACACCCACTATTATGCTTGCATGCCAACTGTTTGCTAAAATGCCACAACCATTATTATGCTTGCATGCCTACTGTTTGCTAAAATGCCACACCCACTATGAGGCATGCATGCCAACTGTTTGATAAAATGTCATAACCACTATTGTGCCTGCATGCTAACTGTTTGATAAAATGCCACAACCATTATTATGCTTGCATGCCAACTGTTTGATAAAATGCCACAACCATTATTGTGCTTGCATGCCAACTGTTTGATAAAATGCCACACCCACTATGAGGCTTGCATGCTAACTGTTTGATAAAATGTCACAACCAATGCACATGCATTATTATCACTTAGAATGTTAGTGGACAAACTCATGGCCATGTATGATGTTATTTCTCCAAGGTCGACCGTGCTTAAAATACTTATCTCTAACTTGGAATATTCTGAACCTTGGGGGTGATTACTTGTTTTGCAGGACCTAATGGCAACCCAACAAAAAGCAAAACGCACTAAGGTTGCAACTACATCCTCTGCCCCACAGCACGATGCATTCTTATTAAAGACCAGGGCAACACAGGAATACCATGCCAAACTACCAACAGTCCACAAGTTCGTCAGTGAAAAGAATTTTCAGTTGGAGGACGACGAATTTGTTGACATCCAGGCTATGATTGCTGCCAGAGGATGGGAGAAGCTGACCACATTTGTAACCACAGCAAGCAAATCACTAGCTGTGGAATTCTACTCTAATGCCTCCGATCTAAAGTCTGACCAACCATTCCCACTCGACCAATTTGTGAGTTATGTGAGGGGAAAAAGGGTGCCTTTCACACCTCAAGTCATCAACGAAATCTTTGGCCTGCCGAACTATAATGACTGCCGCTTTCTAGCTATGGAAAAACAACTTATAAGAGCAAGCAGTCAGGAAATCCTACGCACTTTATGCAAACCAGGCACATATTGGGTACGAAATAGAGATGGCTCCGTTCGGAAATTACGCTCAGTGGACCTCACCCCAATTGCTAAAGCATGGAGTACTTTTGTCCATCATACACTATTGCCATGTTAGAATGTGTCCGATATAACATTTCAAAGAGCATGTCTACTACTTGCTATCTTAAAAGGTGACAGAATTAATGTGGGCATGTTAATAGCCAATGATATTCGGGGCACAGCCATTCTTGATCCCCCAACAGGCTACTTCCATCACGCCTCCCTGATAGGCAAATTATGTGAATTGGTGAGAGTGGTACCAAAACAAGGGGAAGAAATGTTGAAACCAGCTACTCCAATCACTGCAAGGTGGATAACAAAACACTCTATGATTCCAGCAGACTACCCTGTTGCCCCACCAGCAGCGATGCCAGCAGAGGAACACACTGAACCACATGAACCACAGCACCACCCTCCACACCCAGTCCAGCTCTCTAACAAAGACAGAATCGGTAGATTGGAAACTATGATGGAACGAGTAATGATTGATCAGCGAGATAGACACGCCAGATTAGAACTAGGGATGACCAATCTCTATCGAGCATTCGTCTCTTCTCAACAGACACCGGGAGGCATGTTTTATGCTGATCTATTTACACCTCACCAGTACACAGGCGACCAGAGCGGAACAGGAGCAGATGATCTAAACGAGGATCCTTGAATTGCTAAACTAGAGAAGTTTTCTTTCTTTTGTTTTGAATTTTTTTTCTTTCTTTTTCTTCTTTTTGTTTCTTTTCTTGTTCTTCTTTGTTTTAGTCTAGTCTATTTGCTTTTCTGTGTTTCTTCTTGTTTTCTTTGTTTGATGATGAAAAGTTGTAATAACTTGCACTTGATCTTAAAGTTTCTGTTTGGGATTTCGAAAGTTAAACTCTATTTCTTAGATTATGTTAGTGCTCAAGTCGATAAGTCTCCCTAATGCATGCATGCTTGATTACTCAATGGTTGCATAAGGCTAATAGGCCATCAAGTTTTTCAAAAATACAATTTTAACTTTCCGAATACATGTTTGGCATTATGTTGATTGTTCATACTCTCTCTTACTATCCTAACTGTGAGCTTTTGAGCCTAAACACTTAAATTCTTTGCTGTGTGATTATCCAGACATGTATTATCCCTTCAGAACTTGCACTAATTCTGACTTGCATCACTTGTAATTTATGCATACATTGAGGCAATTTTATTTGGTCGTTTGAGCCTTTCTAAGTACCTATAAAAATGTTATCCTTTGCTAGCCCCTTTGAGCCTTGCCCCTTTATTTCGGTTACTAGCCACATCACAAAACACAAAAAAAAAAAAAGAACGATAAATAATATATTCTTGATTCTTTGTTCAATGTTTGAGAATCTCCATAATGAAAAGAAAAAAAAATGGTAGAATAAATTGGAAGTATATACCTAACTCCAAGCAGTAAAGCCTATTATCCCAAAATGTCCTACCCTTACCTAAGCCCCATTACAACCCGAAAGTCCTCTAAAAATGTATGTATTTGCTGCATAGTGATGACTAACTAGATTTTTTTCAAGCCTATGGTAGCGTGATGCATGTTCTAGGATTTGAGTGATAAATTCATAACCCTTCTAAACACTTGAGAGAATTTTGGTGAGACTGTGTGAAGAGAGAGTTGAATTTGATAAATGAATGCCAATGTGTACAAATCCTGTTTTAAATTTTTAGCAACCATAGAGCATGAGGGATGTTTGCAGTAGCTGAAACTGAAAATTGAGTTTGATGTGATTTGAGAAATTGAGTTTAAGGTTATTTTTAACTACACCAAACATGAAATAAATTGTTGCTTGGGGACAAGCAATAGATTAAGTTTGGGGTTGTGATAACTCTTCATCATATGCATAATTTTCCACTGTTTTAGTCTTATGTATCTTCAATCATCAGTTAAATTAAGGATTTATTTGATACATTCGGTTTATTTTCGTTCTTTGAATTTATTAATATGTTATGCTTGTATTTCAGTGATTAAGTAAGAGTTTTTCGTAATTTTACATTGCGTTTTGTTTTTAAATGCAGTGCTGAATTTTGGTGAAAAATCAACATGATACATGTGGAGTATTTCAGCCATATCTGGAGTTCTAGATGTCCAATTAGTGTCACTCCAAGTGCTAATAAAAGCTAAGATCCATATCTACAACTATCATGAAGACACCAGGACCAAATTCAGACGTGAAAGATGAGAAAAATGCAAAATACGTCAGACAGCAGATGCTGCGCGCCTGGAGCGCGCCCTGCGCGCCTGGAGCGCATTTCACAGGTTTCAGCTTTGCCAACGCGCGCCTGGAGCGCATTTCACAGGTTTCAGCTCTGCCAACGCACGCCTGGAGCGCGTGACGCGCATCAGCAATCATAAAAACGCAATTTTTTGTTGTTTTTTGGATCTTTTTGACTCTGGGGAACTTGGGAGACTTGTGCCCTAGCATAGAAACTCAAAGACAGCCGTTTCTAACGCCATTGAAGCAGTTTTATCAAGAATCATCCATGAATCATTCTTGTAATTCTTCTTTAATCCTTATCTTTTATATCTCTGCCATGAGTAACTAAACCCTATTTGTTAGGGATGAGTGTAACCAGATGAAACCCTTATTTTTCTGATTTGATTTCTAGTTATATGAATGAGTTTATTGAATTGTTTTTCTCATCTCTGTGCTTAATGCTTTTTATTGCTTGATCAACATTAAAATGTTCTACGATTTGTATTTTGAAACGGAAGTGGAGTTTACGAATGCTTGAGATGAGAAATTCATGAATTTGTAGTCTAGGGATAGATGCAGGTCATGAAACCAATTAAATTAGTTGCAAAGCAATAATTTACAAAAGAATTTCTATACAGTAATGCTTAATTCTAATCTTAAATCTACTAAGGAATTAGGGGTTACTTTGGAATTAAAGGTTCTGTCACTAAGACATTAGGGCAAGAATAATAAAGAGAATTCGGTAATAATTCAATAAAGGAATTCAGTAACTAGGATCAAATTAGACACCAAGGTTGGATTCGAAGTGAAACTCATCCCTGACATTTTTCTCATTATAAAAGATCAATTTTATTATTGTTGTTAATTTCAAACATTATTTCAATCAACTTGGGAACCTTTTTGTTCAATTTTAGTAATCAAATATAATTCAATAGTAAAACGCAATCCTTGAGTTCGACACTCGGTACTACCGTTTTATTATTACTTGCAACGATTCAGTATACTTGTTGAAACGCTATCAGTCATATCGTAAATTAGTTACAAAAGTTTTTATTTCCTTGTAAATAAATTTTCTTTATTTGCTACAAATTTTACTCCAAAAATCGAGTATATATATATATATATATATCATTTTGGGGTTTAAGGTGTCACAATGTCTAACTTAATGATTGCATTTTACTATCGATTTATATTGAATTACTAAAATTGAAAGAAAAAAAGTTTCCGAATTGAATGAAATAATATTTCAAACTAACAAGAGTAATAGAATTGAACTTTTATAATTAGAAAAATGTCAAGGATGATTTTCACTTCGATTCCAACCTTGGTTTCTAATTTAATCATAGTTATTACATTCCTTTATTGAATTATTATGAAATTCGTTTTATTATTCTTGTTCTAATATCTTAGTGACATAACCTTTAATTCCAAAGTAACACATAGTTCCTTAATTGATTTAAGATTATAATTAAGTCTTACAGTACAAGAATTCTCTTATTAAACTATTGTCCCATCAACTAATTCAATTGGTTTCATGACCTGCATTTATTCAAAGACTACAATATCATGAATTTCTGATCTCAAACATTTGTAAAGTCCACTTCTGTTTTAAAACACGAATCGTAACACATTTTAGAGTTGATGAAGCAATAAAAAACTTTAAGTACATAGATGAGAAAAACAATTCAATAAACTTATTCTTCAATGGTGTTAGAAAACGTCGTCTCTAGGTTTCTTTATTATGGCACAAGTCTCCAAACTTCTAAAATATCAAAAAAGATCCTTAAAAATTGAGAAAAATATGTTTTCATACATTCTTCAATTTACCACATTCCCTTGGCGAAGGATTTGCGCTTCAAGCGCATTTAAACAGATCTAGGAAGGCAAAAAGGTGTACTAAACACTGGTGTTGCGCTTCAAGTGCACATCATATGTTGTCCGACGTTTACTGCTTTTGTCTCCTCTTTTGAGTCCGAATTTGATTCTGGTGTCTTCATAAACGTTGTGGCTATGGAGTTTAGCTTTCATTTGCACTTGGTTTAACTCCAATTATACGTCTACAACTCCAGATAGGGCTGATATACTCTACATAGGTCATGTTTATTTCTCACCAAAATTCAACACTACTTTAAAACAAAGAAACAACACAAAACTACAAAAAATCTCTACTTAATCAAGGAAATAAGAACATAAGCCTTTTTTAAAATCCAAGAACTAGAATCAAAAAAATATATCAAATAACTCCTTAAATTAACTAATGATTAAAGAAAAATAAGTTTTAAAACAATGAAAAATATGCATATGATGAAGAGTCATCACAACCCCAAACTTAGTATGTTGCTTGTCCACAAGCAAAAATTTATTTCAAATTGAGTACAGTTTAAAACAAGCATATCAAATATAAATTAATCCTCAAAGTCCCAGCTACTACAAAATATTTATCATGCTCTAAGGTTGCATCTAAAAAAAATATCATTTATAAACTTAGCATTCATTCATCCAGTTCAACTCTCTCTTGAGACAATATCACCAAAATTTCTCTCAAAATGTTTAGCAAGGATTATGAACTTATCATTTAAATCCTACAACATGTGTCACATGATCATAGGCTTGAAAAAAATTCTAGTTAGCAATCACAATGCAACAAACACATACACTGTTAAAGGACTTTCGGGTTGTAATAAGGCTTAGGTAACGGTATGACATTTTGGGATAATAGCCTACTACTACTAGTACTTAGGTATACATTTTCAAATTTTTCTACCTCTTTTTTTTTTCTTCACATTTTTACTATAGAGATTTTCAAAAATAAACAAAAGAACTAAGAAGATAATATTTATCAAAGTACACAAACTGATTTTTTTTTCTTATTTTTTTGTTCTCGCCGTTGCACCACGAGCGTCACTGTGATCGGACCCTGTGACCACCATTCTCGCACCACCGGTAAATTTTAAATTTCTGTACTATTTAAGTAATTTCTCACACCACCATTATGTACTATTTTGAATTTCGCACAGCTTGAACATGTGATGTTGTTTAAATAAGAACTTGGTGCTAAACGTTGACTTGTTTTTGTTCTGTACCAAGACTTGTATTCTTTTGTTCTGAGAATATTCTGAGACTTGTACTATTCTTATTCTGCTAATGTTCATAAACTTGTATTGTTCTTATTATGATAATGTTAAATAAGAACCTGTATTCTTCTTATATTGATAATGTAACTTCAAAAACTTACTTCTAAATCTAAAAATTCATTCATGTTTTTTAAAACCATAAGTATGTGTTTCATGCTTTACATTTCTATTAAATTTTTTAGAACCAAGTTACTCATTTATAATTTTGTGTTAGAGAAGCAATGGCTCGAAGAAGAAAGTTAAATATTCGACATCGAGCAAGTGATAATGAAGGAATGAAGTGTACTTCTAATAATACAAACTCAACCAATGTAGAAGGAAGTAATGTTGCAGAAACTCGTTCTAGTCCTTGTCATGCAGAAGGTGTCATACATGAGTCTGTAGAATCTCACTCAACTCCCTCAAGTATAGAAGTTGAAGAAGAACAAACTTGTTATATTGTTTTTATTATGACTTATATGCACACTTAATTTTATTGTCATTTTTTTTTGTTTGTAGAAGTGGAGCCAAAACGGGCTAGAGGTCTTACAAAAATGTTAGATGTATGGGAAATGAAAGATGGTGATTTAATAATTGTTAATTTGGACAAATATGGTCGACCAATTGGTGAGGAAGGGACAACTCTAATTCGTTTTATTGGTAGCGTAGCTAGAAGGAATCAATATGCTCCAATCGACTACGAGTCACGGAAAGTCATGTCAAATGATTACAAAGAAGAAATGGTGAAATTAATAGTGGTATTATGATTATGCAATTAACTAATATAACATGCTTTTTTAAGAAGATAATTGAGATGTACAATTAACATGTCTTATTAAAATTAACATGTTTTGTTGTTTTTGTGCTCTAACGTTTTTGATGTACAATGATGTTTCTTACATTTTGATATTTTATTTTTTAAATGCACATAATTAATGAAATCGTGAATTCATGCTTGGAAACTTGCAAGGAAAAATTGTGTCACTTTATTGAATCTTAGCTCAATTATTAGCGCCTTGGAAACTATATCTACTTTTTTTATGTCTCTTTATTGCTTTTACGTTTTAGCAACATTAGTGTATCCTTTTAATGTTTCCAACACTAATTCAAAGGATGATAATTGTTTATCCTTCTCATTCATCTCATTAAAATAGAATTTACAAATCTTATTTCGGGAATCACATAACAGAGTGAACTTCTCCCAAACTTAAAAATTAAGAATTTCTAACTTGTAATAACTTCAATTTCGCAAACGCAGAACCAAGCTAGTCAAACAAAAATTACGAATGGTAGTAATTAAATTGGCACAATATCACATGATGACATAGCAATCAAAATCTTCAAGAACGAAATATCAAAGGTTTATCCAACTCAATCACAAAGAAACTGTCACAAATATGCGATATTTTGCATGTTCTATACTTTATACTTCTTCATCATTTGATATCATTCTACTATGAAGTACTTGGTTAAGAGACTTGATACTATGCTACCACACAAGTGGACAAATAGTTCGCGAATCGCCATGTCCTCATAGATCCCCTCAACTCAATCCAAGACACATATATGTGACGGTTGGGGTACTCATGTATTGCATTGTAGCTCTTTTCCTTTGGGAATAACCCACTAATCTACTTATGAATTCCCCACTAGAGATACCCCCAAGGTCTATCAATCATACCTTAAAGTTCGACCATAGCCCTCCATGGACAATCAAGTTCTATCAATTATAACATAAGAAATCAAGTTCTACCTTAAGTGCTTGCATTTCATTGAGCTGTTATATGTGCTTTTATTCGTAATTCTTGAAGGTGTGAGATATTTTAAATGTTTCTTTATATGCCTATCTTTGATAAAATCTGTAGAGTAACTATTGTTAGAATTTAAACAGTTTTTAAGAGAGTAAAACTAGTAGAATATTGTTTGAGAAGTTAGCTGAATTTGAAAACTTATATGATATATGTGTTAATTGATTCAACTAAATGTAGTAAGTTTTTGTTGACTAAATTCACATTCTTAGTTTTATCTATAAATGATAATGATTGATCATTTTATTTTCTTCATATTTGAGTTGTTGACTATGATATGTTTAATTGATTAAATGAGTAGTGAATATCTTAAATATGTTTAAAAACTAAGTGAAATATTCTTTTGCTTATTATTCACCATAAATTTCGAGAAAGAAATTTCTTTAATAAAGGGAGAATTGTAACATCCCAAATTTTATAATAAATATTTTCTTAATGAAATAGGTGTTTAGATAATTAATTGGGTTGTTAAAACTATTTTAGAATATACGCGGATAAATCTTGCGACTAACTTTCGTTATATGAGTGCTTTCTATGATATACCAATTTTGTATATTTTTTACTAAATAAGTTATATAAATAAAAATATTATATTTTATTATATTTTATATTTTTCTATAAATAATAGTATTTTATTATAAATATTTAAAAAAATATAAGATTTTAGGCGATTCTACGTGTATAGGTGCGTTTGTAGTTAATGTGATAATTTATTGTAGGTTTGACTAATGTTAAATGTGTACATAATTATATTTAATTATTTCTAAATATATCATATTTTAATTATTTATTTTATAAATAATTATTTTAAGATATTAATAATATTAATATTGATCGATTTTCTTAATTTTTATATAATTGTTATGGTATGATGATTTTTATATATTTTTATATAATTTTTATATTAATTTATGATAGCCAATACTCTCACAACAAACTTGATTGATTGAAAATATAAACATGATTTTATGGCGGTATATACTCCCACAAAATCAAAACATTGGAGCATTGTGAGAGCTAGCCGCCACCATATCACCTTGTTGGATCATGGTGAAGGCTTAGGCCTCCACAAAATAAACTCTTTGGAGCATTCTGAAGGTATTAGCCGCCATAAAAGCAACATTTTCTGACTGCTTAGAACGCCACAAAAGTAATAGTACCATTTACATTTTATTTCCGCCACAAATGTCCTCTTTTCTCCCTATATATATTAGTCTTCCTCCCATTTCTCATTTCTACCTTCTCTCTAAATTTTCTTTCAACCTTTGTCTCTATAAATATTTTTCGACCGTCTCTCTACTTTCCTTTCATTTTTATTTTTGGTTTGTATGAATATACTACAAATTGTTATTTAGTTATAGTGTGTTTTATTTTTGATTTGTATGATATAATTTATTAATTTTGGAATGTTTTATTTTTTTATCGTAATAATTTAATTAATATTAATATTAAAATTATTTTTATTTTTATATAATATTTAATATAATTTAATTAATATTTTAAAATTATATAAATATTTATTTTGTATGTATAATATTAATTTCAAAGTTTATAAATTTAATTTTTTTTAATAAAGTTATCCATTTGTTGTAGCCTTGGCCTCCACAAACTATGAATTTTTTAAACAACTTTATCATTTGTAGCCGACTTTTTTGTCACAAATTTGTGAGGGCAAATGATAACAAAAAAATCAGTCTTTTATGGCTGTTTTGTCCGCCACAACTTTGTGACCGGGTTATTTGTGGCTGTATTATGTTAGACAGCCGCCAAAAATGAGTCTGTTGTGGCTATTTCCTCTCTTTGTGGTTTTGACCGCACACAATCAAGGTTTTCTTGTTGTGTGAGCTGCCTCCCACGAAGAGCTTTTTTTTATTTCATAAGCTTGCAGCTCAATTATTGTCAAGGTGGCACACATGACAAAAAGAACACATCATCCTTCTTTTTCTTCTTTTTTGGTAGAAATTTCATGAACTTGAAAAATAAATTATATTGTTTTCATGTCCTTTTCAATTGGACATTGATGAACAATGCATAGACTGAATCTCGAACTTCATCAATCTCTTCTTTTTTTTGTAATTTTCTTGTTCGTATTTTTCTTTTTCTTATCTTCTTTTACCATAACAATGAAGTCATTTTCAATATTCAACTTCTCTACCGTCTTCTCAAACTCAACCACTTGCTCAAATAACCTCAACACTTTTGAGGGTTATGGCTATGGAACACTTCACATTGCCAAGGTCGTCAACACTTTTCATTTATAACTTTTAGAAATTAAAAGAAATTTGTGACCTTGCTCATGAGAAACATAATTTGTTTGAAATTATTTACTACCAAAACATTTTATTTGCATAATATTAAAATATAATATTTCTTATATTGCATTATTTGATTATATTTAGTAGTAATATTTATTTATTTATTTTGTATTTAATATTAATTACTATTACTAGAATTATCAACACAAATAAATTAGAATTGTCTAAACAAATTAAGAGAGAAAATGACTAAAAAAAATATTTATTTTAATCTAAGAATAACTTGTTTGAGAAATGTTTAGAAATATGTTTCAGCTCACACCAAACAGCCAAGCGTATGTATCTAACAATCAAAAGGATTCATGAAAACAAGGCATTCGGCAGAAGTTTATTATTTAAAATGGAATATTACAACATCAATGAGCACAATTTCTCATTTTATTAATATTTTGAACCGTTGGTTGTTCCAAATAAACACTAATTGTTCTTGCATGTTTCCAAGCATGATTTCACGATGCTGTTTACACTACGCTCATCTGAAAAAATAAAATATCAAAATCATGTAAAAAAATTAATTTAATCAATGATTAACTACAATTTTTGACCATACAAAATATATAATATATAAGTTTACTCCAAAAAAATTCAAATGTTTGGTTCTTCACCTATTGTAAGTTTTAAAAACGATTCCTTCTACTTTTTTTTACTGATAAATAATTATTCAAGTAAGTTGTTGCTAAGGACATGTTGTCCATATGACACCTAAGTCAATATTTAAATCAATTAACTAAATATAAATATCTCTCAACTTCAACAACAACATCACTCCATGTAAAATTTCTATGTTGCAAGTTCTAATTTGAATTTGAAAATATGTGAAATTGATGGATATCTAAACTATTGGAAAAATTTATAGAGATAAAACTTGGATGAATTATAGCTATTAAAACTAAAAGTATATTTAACTCTCGAATCAATAAGTTTATAAGATGTATTTCATAAATCAAACAATAAAAAGAGAGATAAAGTTTGAGCTTACTCATATTATCTATATTGGATTTCGAGTGAACACAACTAGTAGTACAATCATTGGATAATGTATTTTGGCAATTCTTTACTTCACAATCTGCAACACAAGCTGCATAAAATTGACGATTGGCCTTTAAATATTTACATTTGGATTCACACTTATGAAAGCAAAAGAATTTTCCGAAAAAACCATCTGTTGATAGAGGTGTTGAAGAATCGTCGGCTTTTGCAGAAACAATCATAATCAATGTCATAATCATGACGATATTTTTTATATTACACTTTGCCATAATTCTCTTCTCAAAAGCAAAAGTTGTTTTTCTCTTAGAATATATGAAATTTTTTTTTTTTGACAATTTAAGTTGAAAAACAACCTCCATTTATAAGCATAGAAAAATGCATTTTAAGTATATTTTGATATCATAACAAAACTATTCAGCAGGCTCATAAATTGTCATTTTCGATTTCCTATTTTGTAAAAGCAACATGTTATAAATACAATTAATATTTGTTTCCTTTTTGAGAATATAACATAATTTATTAGAACATTAAATCTTAACCATATAACTATAAATAAATAATCATAATTATCATTTATTTAACAAAGTCATATGATTCTTTTTTTTTTATTAAGACTATCTATAATAATAAATTTATAAACATATCTTTGATTTTTTTTTTTATAAAT
>JBBPBT010000420.1:1597523-1614779 GCA_037974875.1 Cicer bijugum
AACTTTGAATACCAGAGTTTTTGTTATTATTGATATAATTTTAAAATTTTAATTAATTAATTAATATTTTTAGTGGGTAAAATATTGATTTTGAAATATTAACAATTTCGCACTTAAGTTTTTTTTTATATGTATGATTATTAAGTTGTGCCTATTTTATACATATTTAATTGATTTAGTAGCTTAAATAAAATAGTGATGTTATATATTTTTTTATTTTAACAATTCTCATAAAATAATAATCTTTTAATTTGATTTTTGAAATATATTATTTTAGAGACAAATATGTAAATTAAAATAAGTGTGTTATTAGTTGGTCTTGTGATAAAAAGAATACTACAATAATAATAATAATAATAATAATAATAATATTAATAATAATAATAATAATAATAATAATAATATTGTGAGAAGAACGGATAATCTGTATTTGCTAACGATTAATTCGGGGCTCTTTAAGTATGACAGTAGCCCTTTGAGTGATAAATTGATTAATTATAAAGTATGGAAAATGTGAGATTAAAATGTTGAATAGAAATATTTATAAGGTGTTGATTGATTTAACTTCGTTAAATGTGTGGTATTTGATATTATTGTGTGATGGGGGATACGACCTCTGATTTGCGGAAGAATTATGCAGAATAATGCTTATTCTAACAATATGCGCAACAGTTTAATAAATTCTAAATTTACTAAACACAAGATTAAACAAGGTCCCTAATAAGCAATTCTAATGAATGTCAAACTATATGGATCATGGTATATATGGAGAAATGCATCAGAAAACAATCATTATTCAAGATGTTGATTTTCATGCAATTATGTTAAGACAATTAATCATACGAATTCACTTAACATAGAATCTTTATCATGCATTCAATCAATATCAGAAACATAATAATTGCAGGAATTTAAACGAGATAAGGGAAAGAAAAGTGTATGTTGATTTTTATACTGGTTCAGCCGTCTCGTGACGACCTACATCCAGTCCTAAGATCCAACTAGATCTTAGCCTTTCCTATAGAACCTCTTAGAATCAGTTTACAGATTTTACACAGCGCCTCGCACCAATCTTAAACTATTCTACCTGTTCTATCTTTCCCTCCCTGAATTCCCGAGTTTAAATCCCATAAACTCTACCAAGAATCCAGTCAAGCGTCTTCTCGTTGACAGCCCTCAACCCCGAAGAACACCACCAGTAACAACTGGATTTTCTCACAGTAATTTGATTACAGAAAATGATTTACAGAATTTGAAACAGATCAATTATACAAAGTTCTTGATCTTCATTCTTCTCAAAGCAATCTTTCTCAATTCAGTCTTTTTCAATCCTCATTAATCACAAATGTTGATTGTTCATGGCTGAAAAAGATGTTCAAAGTAATATCAGTTGAGAAAGATTTAGTGGTAAATTGTATTTTGTGAAAGTTATGAAACTGTTATGTCATTTCTGTTATGAAAGTTATGTATGAAAGCAGTTTATATAGTTTCTGGAAAAACAACCTATGAATCGATTTGGCCAATCAATTCATTAAAGTTATAAAGCACACTAATCGATTTATTCAATCGATTTCGCGAATCTTGTTTTTCTTGAATCTTGAAACTGCATAAACTAATCAATTTAACTAATCGATTATTTTAACTGAGTTCTTCAGACTTGGATGAATGAACATAATTGAATCGATGTTCATAATCGACTTGGCGTGTTTTGTTCAAACAACGAGATCAAAACAATCGATGTACTTAATCGATTCAACCATTTCAGTCATCTCTGTTTCTAAAACTTTTTGTACCAATCACTTTAGTAAATCGATTTCACTGGTTCCAGGGAAACAGTGATTTTCACAAATCCATTTGCTTAACCGATTGTGGACTTAAGTCTGAAGCTCATTTCAACAGTTGGTTCATTCAATCGATTTACCAAGTCGATTGATGCCAAACTTAATTCAACAGAAGTAAATTAGTAGATTGTGCTAATCGACTGTGTATGTTCCAGACCAAGGTTATTTTGAAACTTATTTTAGTAAATCGATTTGCCTAATCGCTTTGTTAAAAATTGGTATGGCTCTGGGACATTCACACTCGATTGTGTCAATCGATGTCGACAAACAAAAATAAGGATTTGATTTGATTAATCGATTTTCCAAATCGATTAGCTTGCAAGGCATGCCACTGACTTGCACATTTTAAACTGGTGATTTAAACAATCGATATGCCTAATCGATTTGTGGCAAACTGGCTCTCTGACTTGCACAATTTATTTTCTAATAAGTGTACCAATCGATTTGCCTGATCGATTGATAGCCTGTTTAATTTTTCATAGGATGTGCAAATCGATTTTGCCCATCGATTCATTAATCCCAGACTGCATAATATCATTTAACCCTGTTACAGAATCGATTTTACTAATCGATTTTACTAATGGATCTTCAAGCTTTTGTTGATTTCTTGAGTTCCAAGTAATTGTCTCAAGTTTGTAGGATTGAGTTGTTGTTCCTGAAATTTTTCTCAGTTCACAATGTCAGATTTATTTGCAGATGTATGTTTGTCAATAATATCAAAAATGAACATATGTCTAACATTGTGATGTTGGTTTTTTTTTTTTACTAAATGTGTGATATTTGATATTATTGTGATATTGGATTTCGAATGAATTTTTTGTATATGTTTGATTAGACCTGTTTATGTGATGTGATAATAAATTGTGGATGCATTTTGATAAGTTTATGTGATTATGATGATGTATAATTAATAATAATGATGTTATAAATTTGTGATAAGTCTATGTGGTGATTTATGATTGACGAGAGTGGTACAATAAATTTTTTATAAGTTTATCTGATAAGATATGATTAATGATAATGATGTTGTGAATTTGTGATCAGAATATTGAAGTAACTCCATATTGGTGATTCCATTTTATGTTTGAGGTGACAGTCTTAATGGAGTATCATAGGCCAACGGGGGAAGAAAATAAATATTGAGAATATGTGAAGTGGATAATATTTTATCATCATATAAGTAGGATCGGACAAGCCTAGTGATTCGGGCAAGTACAATTGAATGAGCCTGATCGTGGCGGTCTGCTATTGAGCCTTAAAGAAAGATTGTTAGACCTTAGAGGTATTCGGGTGGGGAATTCCTAGGTGACTTGGAGGTAGAACTTCAAATATCGGGAGCTACCATGCAACATGTATTTACCTCGACTTTCGCGTATATGTGTCTCGTGTTGCGTTGAGGGAATCTATGAGGACATGGCAAATTTGAATTGTTCTTCCACCGAGTACTATCAAGCCTCCTAACCAAGTACTTCAGAGTTAGAATGGTACCACATTGTGAAGTAGAATATAAGCTCATGCATTACATTGAATTTTCTTGTGATTGTTTTCTTTTGATTAATAGGTATCGTGTGTGATAATAATTTCTCTTAGATGATTTGATGTTATACTAAAATGCATTGATTTTACATGAGTGGTTTTAACTTTATAATGTGATATTTTTCATTGAAGAATGTTTCTGTTATGATACAATGTATTACGATTGTGTGTGTGTTATGCTTACTTATATTATACTATTAACATGATTTCAAAACCCACCTCTTTTGTTGTTTGTGTATGACTGACTTGGCCATGGGTTTTCCAAATCACAGTTATTACAGGTTAATGAGTCTTGAAGTTCAAGTTTGGGAGAAACCCCGCTATGATAGGTGATACCAAAAATTTAGAGTTGTTATTTATATTTTAGTTATGTAATTACAAATAACTTGTTATATGAAAACCTTAGTACTAGTAAGTTTTTGGAATTAAAATAAGAGTTTATAGTTAAATCAAATTCATGGAGATTAAATTGTTTATATTAAGTAATAAATTTTGAATTGTTCCATATGTACTTTGAGAAACGTCGAATCCTAAATTAGTTACAAAAGTTTTTATTTCCTTGTAAATAAATTTTCTTTATCTGCTACGAATTTTACTCCAAAAATCTAGGATAAATTATTATATATATATATATATATATATATATATATCATTTTGGGGTTCAGAGTGTCACAATGTCTAACTCAATGATTGCATTTTACGAAGGAATCATATTGAATTACTAAAATTGAAAAATAAGTTTCCGAATTGAGTGAAATAATATTTCAAACTAACAAGAGTAATAGAATTGAACTTTTATAATTAGAAAAATGTCAAGGATGATTTTCACTTCGATTCCAACCTTGGTTTCTAATTTAATCATAGTTATTACATTCCTTTATTGTATTATTATGAAATTCTCTTTATTATTCTTGTTCTAATATCTTAGTGACATAACCTTTAATTCCAAAGTAACACATAGTGTCTTACAGTACAAGAATTCTCTTATTAAACTATTGTCTCGACAACTAATTCAATTGGTTTCATGACCTGCATTTATTCATAGACTACAATATCATGAATTTCTGATCTCAAACATTAGTAAAGTCCACTTCTGTTTCAAAATACGAATTGTAACACATTTTAGAGTTGATGAAGCAGTAAAAAACATTAAGCACATAGATGAGAAATACAATTCAATAAACTTATTCTTATAACTATAAATCCAATCAGACAAATAAGGGTTTTATCTTGTTTCACTCATCCCTATCAAATTGGGATTTGCTACTCATGACAGAGATGCAAAATATAGAGATTAAAGAAGAATTACAAGAAAGATTAATGTATAGTTCTTGATAATAGTCCTTCAATGGTGTTAGAAAACATTATCTCAAGGTTTCTTTATTATGGCACAAGTCTCCAAACTTCTAAAATATCAAAAAGATCCCTAAAAGTTGAGAAAAAAATTTGTTTTTATACATTCCTCAACGAACCACGCTCCCTTGGTGAAGGATTAGCGCTTCAAGCGCATTTAATAAAATCCAGGAAAGCAGAAAGGCACCCTAAACACTGGTGTTGCGCTTCAAGCGTACATCATACGTTGTGTAACGTTTACTACTTTTGTATCCTCTTTTACGTCCGAATTTGATTCTGGTGTCTTCATGAACGTTGTGGATATGGAGTTTAGCTTTCATTTTCACTTGGTTTGACTCCAATTATACATCTACAACTCCAGATAGGGCTGATATACTCTACATAGGTCATGTTTATTTCTCACCAAAATTCAACACTACTTTAAAACAAAGAAACAACACAAAACTACAAAAAATCTCTACTTAATCAAGGAAATAAGAACATAAGCCTTTATTAAAATCCAAGAACTAGAATAAAAAAAATATATATCAAATAACTCCTTAAATTAACTAATGATTAAAGAAAAATAAGATTAAAAACAATGAAAAGTATGCATATGAGGAAGAGTCATCACAACCCCAAACTTAGTATGTTGCTTGTCCACAAGCAAAAATTTATTTCAAATTGGGTACAGTTAAAAACAAGCTTAAACCCAACTATTCAAATTAAATATAAGTTAATCCTCAAAGTCGCAGCTACTATAAAATATTTATCATGCTCTAAGGTTGCATCTAAAAAAAATATCATTTATAAACTTAGCATTCATTCATCAAGTTCAACTCTCTGTTGAGACAATATCACCAAAATTTCTCTCAAATGTTTAGCAAGAATTATGAACTTATCATTTAAATCCTAGAACATGTGTCACACTATCATAGGCTTGAAAAAATTCTAGTTAGCAATCACAATGCAACCAACACATACACTTTTAAAGGACTTTTGGGTTGTAATAAGGTTTAGGTAACGGTATGATATTTTGGGATAGTAGCCTACTACTACTTGTACTTAGGTATACATTTTCAAATTTTTCTACCTCTTTTTTTTCTTCACATTTTTACTGTAGAGATTCTCAAAAATTGACAAAAGAACTAAGAAGATATTATTTATCAAAGTACACAAACTGGTCTTTTTTTTTCTTATGTTTTTTTGTTTTGATTTTTAAATTTTTTTTTTTTTTGAGAACAATCATCCAAACTTTAAACATTGTTATCCCATGAGCAACCCTAAACTTAGAATTTTACTAAGACGAGACAAATTTATTCCTACCTAACTCCTAGTAAGGTGAGATCATTAAAGTCATGTCTTTGGGGGCTAGCAAGTGATAACATTTTCCCAAGATAGTAAGAATGACTTAAACGACGAAACACAATAAATTTTTTAATTATTTAGGCTTAAAAACTCACAAATTGGATAATAAAACAGAGGATCAACTGTCAAAATTATACCTAACATGTCGTTGAAAAGTTTAATTTATTTTTATTTATTTATTTATTTTGAAAAATTGATGACAAGTTAGAGTTTTACAATCATAGAGTAATCAATAATGTATGCGTTAGTGAAACTCATGGAATTGAAAAATGATATGAGTAAAGAAATATAATTTCAATTTCAAAATCCCAAATAGATAGCTTAAGACCAACTTCAAGTTGTTAAAAATCATTCATCGTAGTGCACATTTACACACAATGAAAAAGAAACAAATTCAAATAACAAAAAAAAAAACAAAAAGATTGCAAAAATAAAAGTTGCCTCTACCTATAACAGTACAAGAAAACACGAAATTTGTGACCATCTTAAAAAATATGTTGAGGTTGAAAAAAACCCTCTCAAATTACAAATTAAAAATATTCTCACAAATACTAAAATTCAAATTGGTTGTGGTTTGTGGCAGGAAAAGCTCTCGCAACGAACTTGATTGATTATAATATCAACATCATTTTATGACGGTATATACACCCACATAATCAAAATGTTGGAGCGTTGGCCGCCACAAAATCAGCTCGTTGGAGCATTGTGAAGGCTTAGGCCGCCATAAAATCAGCTTGTTGGAGCACTACAAGAAAATAGACATATACCTACAGAAGTTTATAACGACAAAATTAAAAACTGGAGGTACAAACAAACTACCCCCACAGATAAATTAGTTGTTGTTGGTATAGGTGTCTTATACCTTCAATGACATAAATTTGTCACTAATTTTTATAGTTACACACATAAGTATGTGGCCATACACATCAAAATTGAAAAATATATTTTTTTTTAAAGGAGCCAAAATCTTAATTGTTTGTGAAAATAAATTTATACAAATTTGTCACGATTTAAGCCAAAAAAAAATTTAATGGAGGCAAAATCCTAATTTTTTTAATGCACCAAATTTCAATGGAGCCAAAATCTTAATTTTTTCAATGGAGGCAAAAAAATTTCAATTGAGATAAAATCCAAATTTTTTCAATGGAGCCAACAACAAATTTTGATGGAGCCAAAATAAAATTTAATAAATCCAAAACCTAAATGAGTACCAAGTACCAACTAAACCCTTTCTCATCAAAACCCTAAAACCCAAAACTCTTCTCCCTCTTTCACCCAATCTGAGGCCTAATCACTAAATTGGACCTCTGAATCTCGAATCCCAATCGCTGCCTTCTCCCTCTCACCGTCAATCAACCACCTTCTCGTCATTGATCCATCTCGAGCTGCACTCGTCATCACACCATCATTCTTACTGCCACACCATTGTTCTCGTTGTTCAACCATCTTCTGTCACCGTCGCACCATCGTTCTCGCGGCCGCACAATCGTTCTCGCAGTCGCACCACGAGCGCCACCGTGACTGGACCCTGTGACCTCCGTTCTCGCACCACCAGTAAATTTTAAATTTCTGTACTATTTAAGTAATTTCTCGCACCATCATTATGTACTATTTTGAATTTCGCATAGCCTGAACCTGTGATGTTGTATAAATAAGAACTTGGTGCTGAAAATCCATTGACTTGTTTTGTTTTGTACTGAGACTTGTATTATTTTGTTTTGAGAATATTCTGATACCTGTACTATTCTTGTTCTGATAATGTTCATAAACTTGTATTGTTCATTCATGTTTTTTAAAACCATAAGTATGTGTTTCATGCTTTACATTTCTATTATATTTTTTAAAACCAAATTACTCATTTATAATTTTGTGTTAGAGAAGCAATGGCTCGAAGAAGAAAGTTAAATATTCGACATCGAGCAACTGATAATGAAGGAATGAAGTCTACTTCTAATAATACAAACTCAACCAATGTAGAAGGAAGTAATGTTGCAGAAATTCGTTCTAGTCCTTGCCATGCAGAAGGTGTCATACATGAGTCTGTAGAATCTCACTCAATTCCCTCCGATATAGAAGCTGAAGAAGAACAAATTGAAAAAGGTATTAATTATATACTCTTTGTTTTAAAGCTTTATTTATATTGTTTTTATTATGACTTATATGCACACATAGTTTTATTGTCATTTTGTTTTGTTTGTAGAAGTGGAGCCTAAATGGACTAGAGGTCCTACAAAAATGTTAGATGTATGGGAAATGGAAGATTGTGATTAATAATTGTTAACTTGGACAAATATGGTCGTCCCATTGGTGAGGAAGGGACAACTCTAATTCGTTTTATTGGTAGCGTAGCTAGAAGGAATCAATATGCTCCTATCGACTACGAGTCATGGAAAGTCATCCCAAACGATTACAAAGAAGAAATGATGAAATTAATAGAGGTATTATGATTATTCAATTAACTAATATAACATGCTTTTTTAAGAAGATAATTGACATTTACAATTAACATGTCTTATTAAAATTAACATGTTTTTTTGTTTTTATGCTCTAACATTTTTTAAGTACAATGATGATATTAGGAATATTTGATGGATTAAAAACTTATAATCATAGTTATAGTTTAAGAATATAGATGTTTAGCACACTCAAACTACATCATAACATGTTGATAACCGTAAGAATATTGATATGTAGAGCTATGTGTTCAAACTCTTATGATTTAACTAATATAACATGTTTTTTTTAACATATTTTATTGTTTAGAGCAAATTTGAGTTTGTTCCTCCAATAAATGATTTAACAAGAGAAATGTTAAAATCTGAGCTGAATGAGAAATGGAGGCAATGGAAGAGTGATCTAAAGTCAATGGCATATGACCCTACTAAAACAGGAGAAGAAGTTGCATCTCTTGTACCAGATGATAGGGTTGACCCAAATCAATATCGTGGTTTGGTTCGTCATTGGTTTTCTGTTAAAGGACAAGTAAGTCATATATATTATGAGTAATATATTAAAGAGTTTATTATTTAGATTAATATTTTATATCAATTGCAGAAAATAAGTAAAATTAACAGGCAAAATCGTGCTAAGTTTGAAGATGTTCATTGTATGGGTTCAAAAAGTATCCCAAAGCTTATTGATGAGAAGGTTTATTTCTATTTCTATTTCTATTTTCATGGCCTTAATTTAAATTAAAAATGAAATGCATTTAACTTGTTTGTTTGATTGTAGATAAAAGAGGGCAGAGGAGTGTTGCCTGGACGTAAAGAGATTTACATTGATACCCGCACTCGTTAAACACAGAACAATTGTTAATGAAAAGGCTGCGAGATTGATTATAAGTTTTGATAATATTTAAATGGTACCAATATATAAAATGTGTATAAATTAAGTATGACAAAGTGCTGAATTTTATTTTCAATTGTATGATGATTGTATTGGGTTTTAATTGGATCTTATTGCAGTACTACATGCTTCGAATGTCAATTTCAATGTGGTATTTTCAATCATTAATAATTTTTATTTTATTTTTTAGGAAGAACTAAAAAAACATAGTAATGAGGCTGAAACTTCTCAATCAACCCAAGACACACAAGGTTCTATGTCTTGGAAGGATGACATATTTTATCAAGTACAAGGGTCTGATAAAAACGGACGTGTGCGATGTATGGGCAAGATTCCTCATTCTAAAAAATCGAAGGTTTGTACATCTAAAAATGAAGAGTTGCGTGAAAGAGTTAAGAATATGGAAAACTTGTTAGCAAATTTGATGACTTTAATTCAAAATCGATTTTCTGGAGAAGATGTGAATGATATAATACAAGCTGCAAGACAAGTATATCATAAGTTATTAATCTTATCCAACTAACTTGTTAGCAAATTTGATGACTTTAACTATTGTTTTATCGTTGTAAGACTTTTATGTTAATTTTTAATATATATGATGAACACCTTTAATTTTATTTTGACTCTTAAATATATATAAATCATTGTGTATTTATATTTTGTTAATTTTATGAAATCAAATTTTAAATTATTATATAAGTTTTATTGATAATAAAAAATTAATATTTATAATAAATTACTTACCATTAAAATCTATTCTAACAGAAAAAAAAAAAGTTATCACTTAAATGTATAGCAACAGAATCAAAACTGTAGGTATAAATTTTATAAATTATGGCTAAAGTATATACCAATCGTAAAATATCCGTAGGTAAAATCAAATGTTTACCGCAACGAAAACAAATTTGTCGCTATACCGTATAGCCACAACGAAAATCCGTAGGTATTGGGTAAGTATATACCACACAAAAAAACCCCGTTAGTATAGGTAATTTATCCTATCACTACGGTTTTTATACATTTACCTACAGATTTTCACTATCGCTATACGTTAAATTTCTTGTGAGTGTGTTGGCCGTCACAGAAGTAGCATTTTCTGACTGCTTATGCCACCTTTAAAGCAATAGTACCATTGACATTTTGTGGTTGCTTTTGTTGCCACAAATACACTATGTTCTCCCTATATATATTAATCTTCCTCTAATTTCTTATTTCTACATTTTCTCTACCTTCTCTCTAAATTTTGTTTCTACCTTTGTCTTTATAAATATTTTTCGACCTTCTCTCGACCTTGTTTTTATTTTTATTTTTGGTTTGTATGAGTATATTATACATTATTACTTAGTTATAATGTCTTTTATTTTTGGTTTGAATGATATGATTTATTAATTTTGAAATGTTTTATTTTGTTTTATAGTAATAATTTAGTTAATATTAATATTAAAATTATATTTTTATATTTACATAACATTTAATTTAAATTTTTAACTTTTAAATTTTATAAATATTAATTTTGAATGTATAATATTAATTTCAAATTTTATAAAATTAATTTTTTTATTAAAGTTACCCATTTTTAGCATCCTAAGCCCTCCCAAAAGGGAGAATTTGTTGCGTTGGCCCCCACAAACTACGGGTTTTTTAAACAACTTTATCATTTGTAGCAGTTTATGTAAAATACTTATGTTTTTTATGAAGACAAAGACCAAATAAAATGATCAAGTTGCAAATTTAAAAAGAAGTTAACAATCAAATATGGTAGAAGTCTTATAATGTAAGGTACACCATGCACTCTAATATTAATATATTTCAAATGCACCTTAGAATATTTCATTTTAGCATATGCATCAAAAGAATTTTCAAAGTGTCAAAATGTATGAACAATGTTTGAAAATCAAGTGTATGACAAAACTCAATGTTGCAGCCGAATACAAACTCAAGTCAATAGCTAAAACTATATATATATATATATATATATATATTTATATATATATATATATATATATATATATATATATTCGACTACGTGACAATGCATTCGAATATAAGTTATTACCTAAAACTAGACATTTGTATTCAACTACAACATGGTGTAGCCGAATACAAAACCAAGTCAATGGAAAAATTCACTCATTTGTATTCGAATACAAGCTTGTATATTCGAATACAAACGCCAAAATTCAAATAAAACTAAATGTTACAAAGAGGTGTATTCAACTACATTCATGTTGTAGTTAAATACAAATGCAAAATAATGCAATTTTTCAGTTCAAATTCAACCTAGATCATTGCATATGTTCATCAGATCTCTAAAAACGATATCCACTGATCTAAAGTGATGTCTAACGAGTATAAATTCTTCATAGCTTCAGACTTTACAATTTACTCTTTTTCAATATCTTAACATCAATTTTAGAATAACTTTGAACAAACTTTTGGAAGTGTTTGGATTTATTCAAAGTCTCACTTTCATATTTCAAGTACATTTTACATTGTCATATCATTGAGAATGGTTCTCTATTGTACTTGAAATTATATTAGACTGTTATCAGAGTACTCAATTGTTATACACTCTTGATCTCAGTCAAAGTCATTATTGTAAACGATTCAAGTTACTATGTAAATTGAGAAAAGTAGTGTTCTTTCTTCAAATGTTGTAAACTAAGATAGTGGTGTGTTATCTTATGGTGATTGTTAGGAGTTCGTAATGGAGGTCCTAGGGTGAGACTTGTACTTATTCTAATAATAGTGGAAAATCTCTTGTGGTGTTCAAGAGAATTGGATGTACCCTTGATTATAAGAGGAACCAGGATAAACTGTTGCGTTCTTTATTTTTCTGCCATTTACATTTTTACATACATCAATCCTAAAAAAAAAATCAACTAAGTCTCTAAAAATAAGAAAACTTCTATAACTATGTTTCACGATAACTATTTTATATAAACCAAAAAATAATAAAGTCCTCGAGATAACTATGTTTCACCTTACAACTAACATCCAAGCCAATCTACCAATCCAAAGGATTCATGAGAACAAGGCCTTCGGTACAAGTTTATAATTTAAAATGCATTATAACAACATCAATGAACACAATTTCTCACTTCTTTCATATTTTGAATTTTCGGCTGTTACCAGTAAATATATACTATTTGTTCTTGCAAGTTTTCAAACATAAATTCATGATGACATTAACACCACATTCATTTGAAAAAATAAAATATTAAAATTAAGTAAGAATAAATAATTTAATTAACAATTAACTATTTTTTTTAATACAAAATATATAATAAAATAGTTACTCCAAAAATATCTCAAATGTTTGGTCCTTCACGTATTGTAAGTTTTAAAAAGGATTTTTTTTTCCGAAACAAATAAGTATTCAAATTCTTGTAAGGTTAAGGACATGGTGTTCATTGTCACCTAAGTCAATATCTTAATATTATTTAAGCTAAGGAAATTGGTGATTCAAGCTTCAATTGAAGAATGTTAGATATGTTCTTGATATTCATCTCAATTTGATTTTGGTGAAAGCTTTGGATATTGATGGTTATCACACTTACTTTGATGGTGGTCGTATATACAAAATCACCAAAGGGTTCCTAGTGGTTGCAAAGGAGTAAAGTTCCACTTATCTTTATAGGATGTCTACGTAGTTATGCAAGGAAGAAGTGAATGCGATTAACGATGCATCTTCTAATTAATGGCATATGTGTCTTATTCACTTGAGTGAAAAAAGGACACAACATACTTACAAAGAAATTTTTTCTTCTTCTAAAAGGTACGTCTCTAAAAACTTGCACTTATTATTTTGCTGAAAAACAATATAGAGTTTCTTTTCATAATGTTGGAAAACTATGACTTCTTTTGATTAATAACAAGAGAATTAAGATCAAATCCAACTATTTCGACATAATTCCTATATTAATCAGGCAACATTCATACAACTCATACACAGCGGAAATTTAAAATCACATACAAAATTATCAAGAAGCATACAAGAATAAGCAGGTATACAATACTGAAAATTAAAGAGAAGGGATAAGAAAGATTGCACCGAGATATATCCTGGTTCAGCCGTTGATCTAACGGCCTACATCCAGTCCCGAAACCACAATATGATTTCAGCCTTTTGCTATAGAATGAATTCGTGTACTTTTACAGATTTTCAAGTCTTCTACATGACCTATCAATCTAACTCCCTTCACTCCTATCTTGTCACCACTTGATCCTTGGAGTTTATCCCCAAACTCACACAAGATCACAGTAAACTTTCTCTTGATGATATCACACCAACAAGGATAGCCACCAGTTTCCAAACTGGATTTTCTACACCTTCAAATACAAAGAATTGTCTTTTACATGAAAATAGAGAAGTATCAAGAATTGTATTCAATCACTCTAGCATCACACAAAGAATTGATTTGCCAATGGATATTTTTGTGTGTTGAGAAACTTTTCTTTCAAAGTGTTTTTCAGAGGTGTGCAAAAATTGAGAACAAAAGCTTCTGAAAATTATGAAAAGTTTATTGTGCAAGAGTGTGTTCTTTTAAAAATGATTGAAACATCTTATATATATTCAAGGAAAACACCAAGACAGTCAATTGCCTAATCGATTTTATAAAGGTTTAATCGATTGCTGCATCGAGTGTCGTATGTCTTGTGTTTCTGGAAACTTGAATTATATAAGCTTCACTTGATTGGACAATCGATTCATTTAATTTCTAAATCAGACCTGATGCTATGATTTTCTTTAAATCGAGTGAGCATCGAAATGTTTTCGATTAGATAACAATGGTGAATATAGAGGTCCGTTTGAAGAGTACTGTAGAGAACATGGAATCAAGCTTGAGAAAACTGGTCAAAAAACACCTTAACATAATGATGTCGTAGAAAGAATGAATCGTACGATTAATGACAAAATCACATGTATGCTTTCACATGGAAAATTATCGAAATTATTTTGGGGTGAAGCAATGAAAACTGCAGTAGATTTGATCAATATTTCTCCTTCTATTCCACTTGCTGGGGATGATTCAAATAGAGTGTGCATAGAGAAAGATGTTTCTTGCCGACATTTGAGAGTTTTTAACTGTAGATGCTTTGTTCATGTTCTAAGAGATGAGAGGTCCAAGCTTGCTAGTAAATCCAAATAGTGTATATTTGTCAGTTATGGAGATGAAGAATTTGGTTATAGATTGTGGGATTCGATTGATAAGAAAATTATTAGAAGTCGGGATGTGATATTTCTTGAAGACCGGACTATTGAAGATTTTGGTAAAGCTAAAAAACATTAATCAAATTCCAGAAATTATATTGATGTTGTGCCTAATCCCCCTGCATAAACCTTTGTTGATGGAGGAGATATACTGGTAGATGATGAGTATGTGATGGGGGAGATATACAGGTAAATGTTGTTATGATTATGGTCATAATTATGGCTATGAATATGTTTGTTTTTGCCTAAGCCGACGAAACTCCTTCACCAACAACACCTCCACCAGAAAATGCATATAGTAGAATTGGTGTATTGCATTGTCTTGGAAAATGTGGTTAGAAATGTGAAAGTAACTTAGGAAATTCTATATCGTTTGTAGCTTGTCTTACTACTTGTAGATTAAAATGCCATAACAAATCATCACAAAGTGTATATGATTGTACTACGAATTGTGCTTATTTGAGGTCCAACGGTGTTGGTATAGGTATGTTTATACTTTCTCTCTTTTATTTAATATATTGGTATGATGTATTAATCTAATATTATAAATTAATATAATTGACTTAAATCATGATGTTTGTGTGTGTGTGCATGCTTGGAAACTTGAAAGGAAAAATTGTGTCACTTTATTGAATCTTAGCTCAATTATTAGCGCCTTTGAAGCTATATCTACTTTTTTAAGTCTCTTTATTGCTTTTACGTTTTAGCAACATTAGTGTATACTTTTAATGTTTCCAACACTAATACAAAGGATGACAATTGCTTTTAAGGCTATCTTTCCACTTTAAAAGTTTTATCTTGGCCAAATTATGTTTTCTCTGGGAGTTCATTAAAAAGTGAAGCTAAAAGGATGACACACAAAAAAGAGTTTAAGCTTCAATAAGAAATAATCGGTGTGCCATGGTGTTATATCCCTAATAATAAAAGAGTAAAAATAGTAGAAGAGAAAATATGAGACCAGGTGAAACAACAATCAAGTAAAAAAAGCCATGATAAATTGTTCGTTGAACAAAGACATAGAGGCCAATGACAATTAGGATTTTCAAGAGTAGACCAAGTCGCACGTGTGACATCCTTAACCCCTAAATATTATATATAATTCACAACGGTTAAATAAAAATTTTACCAAGTTAATAAAACTTTTGCAACTAATTTAGGATATCACATTTCTCAAAGTACATATCGGACACTTTAAACCAAATTTCCCGAATAAAATCGTGCAATTTCAATATATTGGACTTAACTATAATTTCTTGATTTAATTCCAAAAATTAATACTACTAATAAGGTTTATCTAATTAAGTGAGTAAAATAGAATTTACAAATCTTATTTCAAGAATCACATATGAGAGTGAACTTCTCCCAAACTTAAACATTGAGAATTTCTAACTTGTAATAACTTCAATTTCGCAAACGCAAAACCAAGCTAGTCAAACACAAATTACGAATGGTAGTAATTAAATTGGCACAATATCACATGATGACATAGCATTCAAAATCTTCAAGAACGAAATATCAAAGGTTTATCCAACTCAATCATAAAGAAATTGTCACAAATATGCGACGTTTTGCATGTCCTATACTTTATACTTCTTCATCATTTGGTATCATTCTACTATGAAGTACTTGGTTAAGAGACTTGATACTATGCTACCACATGAGTGGAAAAACAATTCCCGAATCGCCATGTCCTCATAGATCCCCCAACTCAACCCAAGACACATATATGTGACGGTTGGGGTACTCATGTATTGCATTGTAGCTCTTTTCCATTTGGGAATAACCCACTACTCTACTTATGAATTCCCCACTAGAGATACCCCCAAGGTCTATCAATCATACCTTAAAGTTCGACCATAGCCCTCCATGGACAATCAAGTTCTATCACAATGAACAATCAAGTTCTATCGAGTATAACATAAGAAATTAAGTTCTACCTTAAGTGCTTGCATTTTATTGAGCTGTTATATGTGTTTTTATTTGTAATTCTTGAAGGTGTGAGATATTTTAAATGTTTCTTTATATGCCTATCTTTGATCAAACCTGTAGAGTAACTATTGTTAGAATTTAAACATTTTTTAAGAGAGTAAAACTAGTAAAATATTGTTTGAGAAGTTAGTTGAATTTGAAAACTTATATGATATATTTGTTAATTGATTCAACTAAATGTAGTAAGTTTTTGTTGACTAAATTCACATTCTTAGTTTTATCTATAAATGATAATGATTGATCATTGTATTTTCTTCATATTTGAGTTATTGACTATGATATGTTTAATTGATTTGTTGTATCATGTTACATTATCATGCTAGGATTCTTGGCATGTGATGCTTAAATGAGTAGTGAATATCTTAAATATGTTTATAAACTAAGTCAAATATTCTTTTGCTTATTATTCACCATAAATTTCGTGAAAGAAAATTCTTTAATAAGGAGAGAATTGTAACATCTCAAATTTTATAATAAATATTTTCTTAATGAAATAGGAGTTTAGATAATTAATTTGGTTGTTAAAACTATTTTAGAATATATTTAGATAAATCTTGCGACTATCTTTCGTTATATGAGTGCTTTCTATGATACGTTAATTTTGTATATTTTTTACTAAATAAGTGATAT
>JBBPBT010000420.1:1617732-1637125 GCA_037974875.1 Cicer bijugum
AATTAGACTAAAAAGAATCAAATTTTCTTAATCAAACATTATTTTTATGAATAGAAACTAAAATGTCAGTTACAAAAAAAAAATGCTTAACCATCTATTATTTTTCATTGATAGAAATCAAAATGTCAATTAGACTAAAAATAAATAAATTTGCATAATCATCCATTATTTTTATGAATACAAGTCAAAATGTCAATTAGACAAAACATAATGCTTAACCATCTATTGTTTTTCATATGTAGAAACAAAAATATCAATTACGCTTAAAAAAATTAATCATCCATTATTTTTATGAATAGAAGCTAAAATGCTAATTTGACTAAAAAATATTAAGCTAAAACCTCCTTATATATGCAGAACCATCTTGTTCTTTTTTTTTTTTTTTATCATCTTAGGAATAACTTTGAATTTTTTTGTTGAAACTTTGAGACAGCTTTTCATATTTTGAATTTCTTATGTGAGTTGATAAATTTGGTGTTCTTGATTCTTTGTTTTGTTGAGCATTTGATTCTTTTGTTGCTTTGGATGTGTGCATATGTTCTTCTTCCACCAAAGTATCATTTTTTTGTTCTTCTTCATCTCTTCTTGGTTATTTCAAGACTTTGTTTTCTAGCCTCTTCGTAGTTGTTGCTGGAGCAACCCTTTTGGCATTTTATTTTAATTGATCGAGAAGTGGTCAATGGTGAATAAGAGAAAAAAGGAGAAAGATGAATCACAAAATTTTGTTTTGATATAATGTAGTGGAATTAATAATTACATGTGATATCATATTACAATCTTTGATAGAAATAATTGATGTGAAAAATCTAATTAATATGAAAATTACATTAATAATGAGAATAAATATTAGAAATTATAATAAAACTTATGTAGCCAATGAGTACATGTAACAAGTTTAACTAATTTATTTGTATGTATTTTTTTATTTGTCTGATTACAATTTAATGGTTTACAAAAACATGACATGTGAATTTGAAGGATTTTCTAACTTCTGAAATCAAAATTCCAAATTTAATCAATAGTCTTTTAATATATTTTAAATTACGAATACAATGTTTTAAATTTTAAGATTTTATCAAATTATTGTTATAAAATGTTCGGCTAAATTACATCAGTAGTCCTTTAACTTAATTTCAGGTAACGTTTTGGTCATTTAACGTTTTTTTTCCCATTTTAGTATTTTATCTTTTGAAATAATTTCAATTTTATCAATAAGTGAGTTTCTGTTAAGGCAACGTTAACAAATTCCCTCATTCGTTTTCTTTTCAGTTTTTTCTCTTTGATATTTCTAAATCTCTTGTTTGGTATTCTCCTCTCCACTGATTGTTATTTCTTTAATTATTACTGTCAATATAATGTTTCTGTTTGAGTTTCTGTTTGATTTGCCTGCAGTTGTATTATTAAACATTAGATTTAAATTGATGAAAATCAGAAAGTCAACATGGTGCTATGAATCTCAGAAAATCAGAATTGAGATCCATAAATCATTTGATCATAAGGAATGCATAATCCATAATTTTGTTTCAGGTGGTACAAAACGGCATACAATGTTCATAAACCATTTCCTGTATAATTCATTCATTCATAATCCATAATTCTATTTTAGGTGGTACAAAACGACATACAATGTTCATAAACCATTTCCTACATAATTCATTCATTCATAATCCATAATTCTATTTCAGGTGGTACAAAATGACAGAAAGTGCTTGGCAAACAAAAAGTGATCATAAACTGATCATAAACTAAAATAAACTAACAAAAAGTGATCATAAATAGATCATAAACTAGCAAAAAGTGACAGATCCTAATATTACAATTTCTATGTTTTGAACTTTGGTCTAAAAGTGCTTGAATGTGCTTGAGCTTTTGCAGGCTGGGACTGAGCTTGTGCAGGCTGGGACTGGGCTTGTGCAGGCTAGGACGGGGACTGCGTTGGTGCAGACTGGGACTGAGCTTGTGCAAGTTGGGACTGAGCTTGTGCAGGCTGGGATTAGGCTTGTGCAGGTTGGGACTGAGCTTGTGCAGGCTGGGATTGGGCTTATGCAGGCTGGGACTGGGACTGAGCTTGTGTAGGCTGGGACTGGGCTTGTGCAGGCTGAGACTAGGCTTGTGCATGCTGGGACTGGGACTGACCTTGTGCATATTGTAGTTTCCTAGGACTTCCTCTGCGTTTGACAGGTTGTGTGGGTTGGTTTTTCTTGGGTCTTCCTCTGGTTTTGATAGGTTGTGATTGGGCTTGGGGTTGGTTCCGGGCAGCTTGATTTTAGGTTTGAACAGCTTCAGTTTGGGCTTGGACAACTTCAGTTTGGGCTTGACCAACTTCAGTTTGAGGCTGGCTTTCTTGGGTTTGGCTTGGACATGATGCCTTGTTATGACCAGGTTGTTTACAGTTGCTGCACTTACTTGACATCCCTTTCCTACTAATCATTGTCGAGTCCTTATTTTTTTCATCGCCATCTTTGTTCCTTGACCTTTTGGGCCTTCTTGGAAGCCTTCTTGATGGTGGTGGTAAGACATCAGGATATGGAGTTCGAGCCCATATATTTTGTCCATTTGTTGGGTAAATAATAGGTCGGTAACATGTTGCATATGTCTCTCGCATATAATATGTTGGAATCAAGTCTTCTGGATCTTTTTTGAGGAAGTTGCAGCAACAAACTGCATGGCAGCAGGGAATTCCAGTGAGCATCCACAGTCTCCTATGTGGTTGACGTTACTAACTCCAATTATATTTTCACCAGCATACCTAGTACAATAAGAATAAGAAGAATTAACACATGAATTCATAACATAACAAAATCATGATTCAGAACATAATTAACACATTATTTCAAATTTCAGAATAGAACATAACATAATCAGAGCAGAATCAGGCAAAATCAAATTTCAGAACAGAAATGAAGAGAATCATATTTCAGAGATGAACAGAATCAGGCAAAATCAGATTTTAGAATAGAAATGAACATAATCAAATTTCAGAGATGAACAGAATCAGGCAAAATCATGCAGAATGATAACATATTTCAGGCAGCTTAGCATAACAATACTCTTTGGAATTAACACATGATTCAGAGCATAATTAACACATTATTTCAAATTTCAGAACAGAATCAGAACATAATCAGGCAAAATCAAATTTCAGAACAAAAATGAACAGAATCAGATTTCAGAGTCATAACATATTTCAGGCAAAATCAGAACAGAAATGAACAAAATCAGAACAAAAATGAACAAAATCAGAACAAAAATGATTTTTTAAGGAAAAATAAGAACAGAAACATGTTTAGGCAGCTTAGCATAAACATGTTTCAGAACAGAATCATAGCATAATAAACATGTTTCAAAATCGATTTCAGGCAAATTTTAGAACCATAGAATTTAAAAACAGAACAAAACCAAAGCATAAAAAACAATATTACCTACACAACCACATTCTTGATAATTCTTGTTCCTTTGCTAACTTTTTCTTGATTTGAGGCTGATGACTCTTCATCATATGCATAATTTCTATTGATTTTAGTCTTATTTATCTTTAATCATTAGTTAATTTAATGAGTTATTTAATATATTTTGTTGATTTTAGTTATTTGATTTAATGAAATGTTTTTGTTCTTATTTGCTTAATTAAGTAGAGATTTTTCGTAGTTTTGCGTTGTTACTTTGTTTTAGTGCAGTGCTGAATTTTGGTGAAAAATCAACATGATACATGTGGAGTATTTCAGCCATATCTGGAGTTCTAGATGTCCAATTAGTGTCATTCCAAGTGCTAATGAAAGATAAGATCCATATCTACAACTTTCATGAAGACACCGGAACCAACTTCAGACGCGAAACATGAGAAAAATGCAAAATACGTCAGACAGCAGATGCTGCGCGCCTGGAGCGCGCCCTGCGCGCCTGGAGCGCATGACGCGCATCAGCAATCATAAAAACGCTATTTTTTACTGTTTTAGGGATCTTTTTTGACTCTTGGGAAGTTGGGAGACTTGTGCCCTAGTATAGAAACTCAAAGACGGCCATTTCTAACGCCATTGAAGCAGTTTTATCAAGAATCATCCATGAATCATTCTTGTAATTCTTCTTTAATCCTTATCTTTTGTATCTCTGTCATGAGTAACTAAACCCTATTTGTTAGGGATGAGTGTAACCAGATGAAACCCTTATTTTTCTGATTTGATTTCTAGTTATATGAATGAGTTTATTGAATTATTTTTCTCATCTCTGTGCTTAATGCTTTTTATTGCTTGATCAACATTAAAATGTTCTACGATTTGTATTTTGAAACGGAAGTGGACTTTACGAATGCTTGAGATGAGAAATTCATGAATTTGTAGTCTAGGGATAGATGCAGGTCATGAAACCAATTAAATTAGTTGCAAAGCAATAATTTACAAGAGAATTCCTATACGGTAATGCTTAATTCTAATCTTAAATCCACTAAGGAATTAGGGGTTACTTTGGAATTAAAGGTTCTGTCACTAAGACATTAGGGCAAGAATAATAAAGAGAATTCGGTAATAATTCAATAAAAGAATTCAGTAACTAGGCTCAAATTAGACACCAAGGTTGGATTCAAAGTGAAACTCATCCCTGACATTTTCCCATTATAAAAGATCAACTTTATTACTGTTGTTAATTTCAAATATTATTTCAATCAACTTGGGAACCTTTTGTTCAATTTTAGTAATTAAATATAATTCAATAGTAAAATGCAATCCTTGAGTTCGACACTCGGTACTACCGTTTTATTATTACTTGCAACGATTCAGTACACTTGCTGAAACGCTATCAGAGGCAGAACAGAACAAGTGTACCTTTCTAATGTAGATCGATTTTTTGTCCACCTTTCCATTAAGTACAATTTGATGTCTTCAAGCATTGTCACTATGGGTTTCCCTCTAGGTCCAATTATGACACTATTGAATGTCTCTGACATATTGTTGACAAGCACATCACATTTAGAATTGAAACTAAATCTTGACTTTGACCAAAACCTGGTGGAATCTTTACCAAATATTTGTAGGCTTCTTCGTTAACCGTCCTCAACTCTTTCATTTCTCTTTCCCATTGTTGAGAATATGTTGACTTGGCTGCCTTCCACATCAATTCCTTAAGTTTCTTTCCTAGGTACATTTTTTTGAAGTTGTTATAGAGGTGTCTTACGCAAAACCTTTGTTCAACGCTAGGAAGCAACTCATCCATTGCGACAACAATCCCTAACATTAACAAGAGAAATTAACACATATAAATAAATTAACATAAATGAATAATGATTAATTGAACGTAAATGAATACCTTTTGTTGATCGGATATAAAAGTGTAGAATTTGCATGCTTGATGTCCAACCAAATCATTAATTAATAATTTAAGGAACCAAGTCCATGAATCTCTTGTCTCACCTTCAACTACAGCCACAACAATTGGAAGCATTTGGTCATTTGGGTCTCTACCCACAATAGCAAGAATCATACCCCCATAATACCCTTTAAGGAAACAACCATCCAGACCAATTATTGGTCTACAAATCAGGAAACTCTCTTTACATCCATTAAGACACATATATAGGCGTTGAAAACTTGGTAAAAGGGGTATGTCCACATAATCAGTTACCTCCGAATTTGTAGCTTGGACTTCTAACTTAACAGTACTCTTTGGATTTTATCTTAATAACTCATGACAGTAATCATACAATCTTAGATATTGCTCTCTGAATGATCCATCAACCATATCAATTGCAACCCAACATGCCCTGAATGCCTTCATCTTACTTACTCCAGCATTCCACTTTTGATGAACCTTGTTAGAAATATCTGTAAGTTTTATGTTCGGGTTCTCTTTTACTATTGAGTACAATCTTTTCCCGAGCCAACTTGATCTCATAAATTTGACCTTATACTCTCTATTACATGAATGTGTGTCAACTAGTTTCCTAAGTTGCCATGTATCTTCATCAGGTAACTTTGCACAATAGGCAAACCACTCACAACCTTCCTTGCATTTAACTCTCACTCTTAGTTTGTCATTTTTTATAAACTTCAAATCCCTCCTATTATGAATGGCATATGTTGTTATAGCCTCCTTAAATTCTTATTTACCAGTGAAAAGGGTTCCTAAAACCCACTTATAATCTTCCATTTTTTTTGGCATGACAAATAAATGATACTTATCAGTTTCTTGTGAATCATCACTCTCCAATTCCTCTGTAAAATACTCTTCATCAAATAATTCCTTCTCACTTTGCATTTTATGTTCTATTCTATTTGCAGATGAATTCAAAGTATCATCACTTGACATATTGGCCTCTTCATCTTCATCCACAATATGTTCTTTCTCAACACGAATCTTCTTAGGTCTCCCTTTTTTGTTGTCGGTACTTTCTTTCTTCTTTTTGTTAGTATTAGACCCTTTCTTACTTGCACCTACCCCTCCTTGTCCTTCAAGTCCATCACCACCTATTTGGACCTCATCAAACCCATCATTTATTGGCAATTCATCATCAGAGTCTCCAAAAATTACATTAACAACACTATCTTCACCGTCAGACTCAATATTGTCTTCTGTTTGGGTTGCACTTTGGGCTGGTTCATGTGTATCATTTCCTACTTGAGCAGCTTCTTGAGCCTTAGTCTGCACATTATCCACATGTTGTGGGCCTGTTTGGGTTGCACTTTGGGCTTATTCATGTGTATTATTTCCTACTTGAGCAACTTCTTGAGCCTTAGTCTGCACATTATCCACATGTTGTGGGCCTGTTTGGGTTGGTTCATGGGTCTGTTTAGCTTCATCTTTTTGAGTCTTAGTCTCCACATTATCCATAAATATGGGCTAGGATATTGGATGAATAAGATACAAATTCACTTTCCCATTAGCCTTGGCAAAATTTACCATTTCCATTGCCCTAATGTCAATTTCCAAAAACTTTTTCTCACCATACGCCTCGTACCAAATACTAATAACTTAAGGATACCCCATTTGTTTAATAATATCAAAAATCTAAAAGTAACTCCACCTATCAGCATCACATTTCCACTTAGAAACTTCACCTTGGTACACTTTCATTGTGTCATCCAAAAAATACCCTCCATGGTGAACATCGACGAAAAAGACATTCATTCTGCTTTTTTTACATTGAAAACACATAAAAAGAACTCATTAATAGAAAACTATAATCAAATGGTAGGGACCATAGATCTGACCCCATAATCTTAGACAAACAGGAAGGAATATGTATGTGTGGACCATAAACCCTAGACCCAAAATAATCAACACATGTAAGAATAAAATCATTCAAAAATCAAACACATGCAAATAATAAATACCATAAGGACCCAACTAAACCCTAAACCTAAACCCTAAAACAAATTAGATCATTAAACATCAGAATCCATAAACATGTTACCTTTCTTCTCCTCTCAATGTGCGATTACGATTTCTTGAAGCTTGACTCCGATGGTGTGTTCTTCGATTCCTTCTAGTTATCGTTGAAATTGATTTACGATTTCACGAAGAAGGCGTATGTTTTCTTTCTTGTTTCCTTTTCTTTCCTTTTTCCTTTCTTTTTCATTTTCCTTTCTTTTTCCTTTCCTCCTATTTCCCTCCAACCATATATATATATATATATATATATATATATATATATATATATATATATATATATATATTACTTACAATATATACATATATATTTATATATTAATATATTATAATTAAATCCAAACCAACAAATATCTAACAACTCTTACACCCATCATTTCATTCCCATCTTAATCTAATTTGATAAAAATATCTACTCTCGTCGCAGCTTAATTGACAGATACAATTTTCAGCAACCCGAGATATTTTTAACAAAATTGCCCGGTATTAAATCCTTCGTAACAGAAGTAAATTATTTTCTGACAAATAATTTTAATCTAATTTCCGAAAATATATTTTTGGCATTTAACTCACTCAATACCAAAAACTGGGCGAACAGCCTAAGAAATTCCACACAAAATACCCTAAAATCGTATAATTTAGGATTTAAAATTAAGGGTCTTACATTACTACCCCCCTTAAATTAGTTTCGTCCTCGAAACTTAAAGCATGAGTAACAATCCGCTCTAGGTTTGTACTCAAATTCTACATACTAGTCATAACTTGTTTCACCTGGCCTTCTCGAAAAAAATTGTTGCCTACCCCTTTTCATCGGGTGCTTAATAACTTCACACACATCCATAGTCGGTAAGGCTCGTCAGTTCCATTCAACATGATTTTGTCTACTATCAACAAGAGATTAAGGATGATCAGTCCCTCAATTTGTCAATAAATAGTCAACAACCATGATAGTGGCTTAGACTATCTTAACTGAACTGTAATAGCGCTCCTTGCAACTTACAACTGAGGTTATCTTAATGTACAAGCAGTCAACAATCTTCTCAAAGTCCATTGAGTTTCCCTTATTTTCCTATAACTTTGATCCTGTCGACGAAGTAAAATTTCCCATACCTGTGTCACGTAGTCTCATTTGCATCCACTTGGTACGAAACATCCATTTGGTACCAAACTGAAACACTTAGAATGACACCAACACACTGAGCACAAAACAATCACTACAGTCGAGAACTCCTAAATCTCTCCATTGTCCACAAATCCTCGATTTTTCTTAAGTCGTACAACTACGTCAAATTATGGTGTTCTTATCAGTATGTTATTCCAGTTATAAATTTAATAATCCAATCTCCACTTATGCTTAGTGATCAAAGCTTCCTCAATTATTTTCGAAATCATGCCAAAGACTATACTATTTAGGACACACAAACTTCCTTTCAGTTTAGTACTTCATTTCAAGAGTCACGTTTTTCCATTAAAATCCAACTTGAATTTAATTCACAGATCAAGGTCTACATTTGTCTCATGCCTAACACCTCAAATTCACACTTCACTAAAAAATTTCTTACATACTCCGCAATTATGCATAAACTCGAAAATAATTCTCCTACCTCTACTGCCAACATTCATTCTGATACTTCTTAATTTTGTTGTGTCCTTCATTTGCATCTTGATGATTATCCTTTCATTATGACAGGTCAACCGCATTGTATTCACTCCATCACTTTTCCATTTATACAAACCTTAAATTTCTACCTCGAACCTTGATACATCTTCATTATAGTGATTCCAATAAATCAAGGCTTACTAATTCCCACCAAACCTTTCCATTTCATGTTCAATTGTTTCCCATCAAACAAACATTGAACTCCTTTGATTGACAAACACAATAATAATCCCCATGACCTGTACTCAAGTAATGTCTTTATATCATTGGCATACCTTTATAATAATAATGTCTGAATTATAGGTGAGATAATTCCTTTCCTGAATCTTTAATCGTCATAAGCTACATCTCTATGTGTCGTTCCGACAATTTCTTGGCACATTTTCCAATATTTGTTTCACTTGCTGGATTCTTATTCCTTCTCAACTTTCACCGAGATACAAACTGGAAGAATCCTAACAATCGAACGTCCTAAAGAATTATTTCTCAACATTTCTCATTAGCATTTCCTAAGAAATAATTATATATAACTTCATCCTCATAAATTTTGCAGTAAAATATCTCAAAGACCCACATACCTTTCATTGTTCATCTAGTCACCAAAACACTCAGCTTAAATCTCAACGCTTGACTTCCCAAGGCCAACAACTAAATCATAAATCCTTCGTTACATCTCTTCTTTTTCACTTCCTATCATTTAATAGGATTCCAAAATTTGATCCTCAAGATCTCCAAACACTTCCATCCTTAACATGAATTATTCATCACTTGCCTGCCTAAACTCCTTCAATTTTGAATGTTTTAAGCATTACATGGTCCTCCATCCAACCTTGTGGATTTTACATCATCAACTAAAAGTATCAACCATCTTAGGGTCCCAAATCAAATCTCGAATAATCCTTCCGACCTATCAAAATATTAACATCCTCTTAGTATTTTCCATCCTTTAATAGACTCTCAAGACTTATATTACCACAATCTCGAAGTATTCTCGTACTCGATTACTTCAAATTCCACTTAATGGTAACATAGAGTTCAATACATCAAGGCTTAACTCATTAGGTTTTTCTGAACATCGCTCGAAATTCACACTTACATGTCTATAGATTCATCCAATATTACTATCCATACTTAATAATCCAAGTTACGAATCTAGTCTAACTCGAATGCTCGACTTTTCCCCTCAAGGTATTGACAATTCCTCAAAACGTATTTTATCTATCCAAAGGAGTATTCACTCCTATTGTGCAACGCTCCCTTAACTTCACTACCAGTCTCTTTCATTGACACCTAAGCACCAAATGTTATTCCAAATGGAAGCCTTATCTTCTCAACAATTCCATGATGTTCACATCTCTTTGACAATTGTCAAACATCCAGACTCATCCTGAAATCTACCAGGAAAAACATCTAATACTTTTCTTACCAAAAGTCCTCCACTTAGATCTTTACTTGAAATCCCTCATTAGTCTAATATTAATCCATCCATACTCATCATCTTCGAGTTAACATCAACACATAGCTTCTGTGTCCTTGGAACCATTTCATAAATTCCAGCCGTCATGACTTGCTTCAACTCTGCCTGATACTCTGTCATCTCGAAGATCTTTTCCATTTCTTGAATCTACTAATCAACTCTTTTCCTGAGTCCTCATCACCCTTGAACTTTGGAGGATGATAACGATGAAAATATTCTAACCCTCTTAATCTTAAGAGCACAAATCTCTCTTTTCTTCTTCTCCAGATCCCGCAGAGTCTTTGTAGCAGTTCGTGCAACAACAAAACATCCATGTTATTTGTAGCTTCAACCATTTGATCATCCACACTGACGTTCATCCTTGCAACGTCGTTCCCTCTTAGAGGTAGTGTTTCCGAAAAACCAATAACAAGAAGAAGTGTTAACACCACTTCGAATAATTCCAAAACTAAGTTTCGAATATATCAACACATAATAACCACCCCTGATCTGATAACTCAGACCAATTACCCCGACGCATGATCAGACAACAACTCCAAACCTCCAATCTAGACCCTAAGGTTCCACAGCCCCCAAAGAAAACCAAACCAAAGCTCTGATACCACAATGTAACACCCCGTTTTTCTTAGCGATGGTGTATTTTTTTTTTTCAAAAGAAATTAAAATAAAACAGAGAAATAAATAAGGTAACACCTTTGAATAAATAATTAAGTCATTATAATTTACAAGCAGCGGAAAAAGTTCTCAAAATATGAATTCAAAATATTTACATAACAAAGGTGGTACAATCTTCCAGTTTAAAAATAAAAGCAACCCAAAAGAAAGACATATGTTCCCTCTGTGTCAACCTAGTCTGATCATTTTACAATACAACTAAACACCCTGAATGATCTCCACGCGCCCCGTGAGATCCTCCTAACGTAGCTCCAATCAAGCATCCCCATCTACATTCCCATCCGTAGGGTACGAACCGGTAGGATCATCTTGGCTCTCATCTGAGGGCAAAGCCCAGATTTCCACAATAGTTGTAAAGGGCCACCAACCGAAATTAACAGTTAACACATAACATTTACTTTTCAATGCACAAATAACCTTTTCAACTTATCATGCATCTTAGAAGGGTTTTCCATATGCTAAAAGTTCATATCATGCTTGCCAAATAAAATTGAAATCAAAATAAAGTTCTCAATCCATCAAGAAATACATAACTAACCAAGACATTGATAAATCAATGAGCAATCTGTTATCTAACTCAAAATAAGAATTTCTACTAAGCCAATCGATTTCCAAATCGATTTCCTGAAGGTTTTTAGTGAAATTTGAATTCTTGGCTTAATTCAATCGATTGGGCAATCAATTGACGGGATAGCTGAGCCACTGACTTAATGCCAATCGATTGGGCAATTGATTGGGCAATTGATTGGGCAATCGAGTGACAGCATTGTTGAGCCACTGACTTAATGTCAATCGATTGAGCAATTGATTGGGCTATTGATTGGGCAATCGAGTGACAGCATAGTTGAGCCACTGACTTAATGCCAATCGATTTCCAAATCGATTTCCCTGCATATTCTTCCAAAAATTCATAAACTAACTCAATCACATACACAGGCCACCCCAAACCTTAACACTTAGCAATACTCATACAATCACCACGTCATTATGAGTTTCGAAAACGTTTGTTACAACCAAACATACTATCACACAATTCCAAAACATAACTCTTAGTACAATCAACAAAATCACATTTTGAATCAAGACACCCTTACACATAATTTCAAACCATAACACTTAGCAAAATCAACACAATCATAATTTGAATCAACCACGACTCGTGTGCTGAGCAACCTAATGCAATGCGTATATGCCAAAATGCATGGACTCGGAATTCCAAACCAAAAGCCTCCTCGAAGGGCCATAAATCATAATTGTACCGCCTATCGCAGGCCAAAGTACCAATTACCGAGGTGCCACCTATCACGGGTCAGCACGATTTACTAAAAAGCGTAAATCGTAAACGTACCACCTATCACGGGTCAGTACTGTTTATCGAGGTGCCACCTATCACGGGTCAGCACGATTTACCAAAAGAAAAAGCGTAAGCCGTAAGGGTACCGCCTATCACAGGCCAAAGTACTACTTACCGAGGTGCCACCTATCACGGGTCAGCACAACTTACCAAAAAGTAAATCGTAAAAGTACCACCTATCACGGGTTAGTACAGTTTACTGAGGTGCCACCTATCACGGGTCAGCACAATTTACCAAATGAAATGCATGAGCATACACTAACTCCATTCACAACAAGCGTTAAGTAAATGCAGATATTAAAAGATTCCCCATTTTTAATACTCATTTACTTAACCGATTTTCACACCAAACATTAAGCAAACAGACATATTAAGAGATTCCCCATTCTTAATACTCATTTTACTGAAACCATTTTCAAAAACAAACATTAAGTAACTAAGACGTTAAGAGATTCCCCATTCTTAACGCTCAGTTAACTTAAACGATTTTCACAAACTCACATTAAGTAAACAAGACATTAAGAGATTCCCCATTCTTAATACTCGTTTAACTTAATGGTTTTCAAATTCCACACAAAACCAACTTTCCATATTCAATCCATACTTCACTCCAAATCATTTTCCACACAAACCACACAAAACAAACTCAAGTTTCATCAGTTATCAATTTAGAACACGTCAAAACAACGAACACAAATCAACACAATCCATCACTCAAACACAACAAGTTTCATATACTCAAAATCATACATAAATGGGTTTAAAATTCATTCTCCATAAAACCTTACTTTAACCCTAACCAAATTCTTTTCCACACAACCACAAGTAAGTCCCTAAATGCAAACTAAAAGTTTGGAAGGAGCCCTTACCTTCACGTTAGCTTTAACGTGCGATTACAGTACCGCGAGCAAATCCGGTAAAATCTCCTCTCGCAACGCCGCTTCCAAAGTTGGTTCCTTAGCACCGTAGCGTGGTAGTGAGCAACTTTCCCTTCTATCTCTTCGTGAAACAAAGCTTAGATCTAGATGAAATGGAGCGATTTGTGTTTGAATCCCTAATACCGTTTTTCTTCGTTTTCGAAACAACGAGGAAGTATGAAGCTGAGAAAACCTTGCTCTCTTACCCACTAATCCTTGGGTTTCTATTCTTGAAGCCAAAGAACGAAAAAGGAAGCAAAACCAACGAATGAAGAAAAAGGGAGAATGAGGTATCTCGCGCGCAGAGGAAGAAGAAGACGTATGTTTTCTTTCTTGTTTCCTTTTCTTTCCTTTTTCCTTTCTTTTTCATTTTCCTTTCTTTTTCCTTTCCTCCTATTTCCCTCCAACCATATATATATATATATATATATATATATATATATATATATATATATATATATATTACTTACAATATATACATATATATTTATATATTAATATATTATAATTAAATCCAAACCAACAAATATCTAACAACTCTTTCACCCATCATTTCATTCCCATCTTAATCTAATTTGATAAAAATATCTACTCTCGTCGCAGCTTAATTGACAGATACAATTTTCAGCAACCCGAGATATTTTTAACAAAATTGCCCGGTATTAAATCCTTCGTAACAGAAGTAAATTATTTTCCGACAAATAATTTTAATCTAATTTCCGAAAATATATTTTTGGCATTTAACTCACTCAATACCAAAAACTGGGCGAACAGCCTATGAAATTCCACACAAAATACCCTAAAATCGTATAATTTAGGATTTAAAATTAAGGGTCTTACATTATTAAAATTATACATGTGTGTAAATTATTATAGAGAAAATCAATAAACATATCATATATAAGATTTGATGAATTTTTTTAAATGATTAATATGAGAGACATTATTGCAGCATTTAGTATAATTTTAAATAATTAGAAGTTTTCAATTGAACTAATTGATGTCGAAATATAGATAAAAGACTAACGTTGCAAAAAAAATATAACTTAAAGGATCAAATCAAAATAAATTATGCAGAAATTAAATTAATAGTTAAGGAATAAAAATATATTTTTGAATCCAATAGATATTAGACCCATCCGGCTTTACACAACTACTAACCACAATTGTTTATTGGGGTTAACTAAAATATGCATGCAATTCCCAATTCCCAATTCCCAAATGTATATCACAAAAACAAAAATGAACTTCATGAACAAAAAACATATATACTAAATGATATATTGAACTCATTTAAATGAAAAATAAAATAAAATTACACAAATCAATAGAAGAAAAATCTCAACATTTTGTACAACAACCAGAAGGGAGAATGTTAGGAAAACTTGGACAAGTACAAGAACAAGAACATTTGCAAATGCAACAAGAAGGAAAAGGCCACTTAAAATTGCAACCTGGGAGACTACAACAACACTTGTTGCAATCACAAGTCTCTTTACAACAATGTGATTTTTTATCACAGCAACAACACCAATTTGATAATGAGCAATTTATAGATGGAACACAACTACTACATTTGCATTTGCTTTGTTTGCAATTGCAACAGCTGGTAGAGAAACAATCACAACACCAACAGCAGACCCATGACAAGTTCAAACACCGCATCCGGCTGCACACAAAAAAATCACTCATTCTTTTAGTCGTCAATGCTTTAAGACAATTAACATTGTACGTAAAATTCCGCAACATGCTTATATTTGAGACAGAAGGATTAAAGGGAGTGAGGGAATAGAAAAAATGACAGTTTTCAATTTAAGGCATAAAGGTCGGTTTGTTATTCGTTAGAATTAAATTTATTTTTTTTACATTGACAATACATACCAATTAAATCTACGTACATTTTATTTCACAAATAGTAATTTGTGACATTGTGTCGTATTATATGAAATAAAACATGTATGTATAATCTAGGTAAGTTTGCATTCAAATTTGAGCATATCAAATTGCAATATTCAATTAGAAATTTGCATTGTTGAACCAGGACACTTGATAAACACTTCCAATTCAACCATCACTCAAAAAATAGTCACGACTTATATATAAATATAGTAACATAATCAAAATCGTACCATAGCCACTTCCATAAGCGACACGACCTGCGGTTCTTCTTGCTCCTGGTTGAAAGAGAAAATGCATAAGAATCATAATTTCTCGAAAACTAATAAAGTTCAACTAGAACATATATTCTTACGTCGGTAACAGACGATCTGAGTTTGCCATCACAAAATCAGCAATCCTGTAACATTGTTGCATTAAATCAAATCAACATAGTGGACATAGCTAGAGTAACAGTTAAAGTATTTTAATGAAATTCTTTAGTTTTATAATCTAAATTGGTACAGGCAATTTCAAAAATAGACACATACTCTTTGCAGCATTTTGAAGCTGGTTGAAAACCTTCAGAAGATTTTAACTCTTCCTGCCAGATGAAAAGTTGAAAATCAATTTTGTTTTACATCAGAAGAGGTAACAGAGAGATGGTATTAAACTACATCGAATTATGTCTGCGCAACCGCAATGCAAAATAACAAGTTTGACAGTAGTAAATAAGGCTGCTAGTGCTATGTAACTATACAACACGAACACTTCAGATTGAAACTGTGATTGGTGTTTACGTGTCAGTGTCATTGTCGTGTTTAGTGTCATTGTCTGTACCTCAAAGTCATTTCTTGGGGCCCGATCGAATTAGTATATAGTTTATAGATATGTACTAATGTCACTATCATGTTTAGTGTCGCTGTCTGTACTACATAGTTATTTCTTGGGCCCCGATTGAATTAGTTTATAGTCTATAGAAGCTTCATTTCTCAAACAATTAGAATTCCAGAAAAAGATACTTTATATTTATGGAAAAATCTATTATTTAGAAAACTCATTACCATTCCAAGTTGATTTCAGCTTTTTCTTCCTTACAGATACTGCATATTTGAAAATTTTATCCAAAGTAGCTTTAAGTGATTTTCTAATATAACTAAATTATAAACCATTGCATAACCATGTAAGTTTTACGATCAAGAAAAGTAGTCCCTCAACTTAATTAGCATTCATGGAACACAATTTAAAGATTCCTCAGAATTTTACTTTTTACTACTCTCTAAAATCATCAATGCTTAATAAATGCTAGCAGCTAGCTAATTTCCTAAAATTGACAATTAATTGTGAAAACCATTGAATGTTGATAAGGAAACTTTAACAAACAATCATCAGAATCAAAAATATCACTGTAAGAAGTATCCAATTAGATCATATATAAAAAGTGTCAAAATCATATAAAAATGGAAAAACAATCGCATTCATGCACTTGGTCATTTGATCACAAAATGCAATGTCACAATCACCAACTAAGCAATCAACCAATTTTCAATAATAACAATAAAGAGGATTTGTTGAAACACTTCATATTATGAAAGCATGTCCAATGGTCCAAATATTCTGAGACTAACATGACACTGACATAAGTGATTGATTACAGACAATCACTTATATTTGCACAACATGTTACTATGTCAGTATGATGTTCAATGTCTTTTTCAGCGTTTTTCTATAAATATTTAATATATTATTCACAGTTAATAGATAGTTTTAAATTGCGATCCACAACTATAATTAGCGTAATATTGTAGATTTTAAAGAACCACAATTTGAACCCATCAAAGCTTTGAATTCCATTTCAGTTACTCAAAACAGAACAACCATGTAAGTTTATGAATACAATAAAAAAAGGGTACAAAGCAAAACTACATGAGCTAAAATAACTGACCTCAAGAAAACTTATCTCTCTTTCAAGCATTTGAATTCTGGCCATTTCACGGCGCTTTCCATACAAATCAGGGTACCCTAATGGAGCTTTTGGAGATGGAAGTGGAAGAGACATAACATTAGAAGAAGGGTCTCTTATAGGAGTAGCCATGATGATGATGATGAAAATGAAAACTTGTATATCAATTGAACTTTGCAAGAAATATTGTAGTAATAATAATAACAATAATAATGATGATGATAGTAATAGAATAAGAACAAGTCATAGTTGTTGTTGATGGAGAAGAAGTAAGTAATTAGTGTAAGGGACAAAGGAGAAGAGGCACATTAGTTTAGGTGTGTGTGAATGGCACATGAAATGAAATGACTGTGGCAGAGACAGTAAATAGTGTTTCTGACAAGGGATAATTAATTAACACCTAGAAGAAGAAAAAAAAATGTAGTACAAAAGAACAAAAAAAGAAGTGAAGAAAATAATACTATTGGTGAATGAAATAATAGTTTAATTTTCATAATGGTTGGTAATAATAAAGGTGCAATACGAAATGGGAAGTGAAAAGGGTCATAAATGTGGATTGAAAGGAAGTCATTATTGCAGGAGGGGGCTAGTGGTTGTGACTAGGGAGAATCTTATGTGAGTATGCTTCGTGAGATCTAGAAAATAAAATTGCTCATAAATACAATAATAAATGCACCAGTCAAACGATAATAATAATAATAATAATAATAATAATAATAATAATAATATTAATAACTAAATGCAAAAGAATATACTTCATCAATTCCTTTTTACTAGTGATCAATTTTTTTATGAAATGTTATTTTATTTAAGTGTTTTTACAAAGGCATCCATTGAATTGCATTGATTATAAGTTGTTATACACTCTTTTTTATTAAAAACAATATATAATTGAAATTACAATTAGAACATTACAATTTAAATTTGCTAAAATTAAAAAGAATGAAGTTGTAAATAAACTTATGGTACTCAAGTTAACAAGTAATATGCTACAAATATGACAAAATCTATGATAAAATTGAAGTGTTGGAAATATTATGTCTCTGTAAAGTCATCGATTGATTCTACACTTGATCGAAGTTGATCTCCTAATATAAATCAAAGAGCATTACAACAATATGGAGAAACAAAATATCAAACTAAGATTACGAACAAATACAACGTCGCACTAAGACTGCGAAATTATGAGAAAAAAACACAAAAGAAAAATTAAATAAAAGAGAATAGAAAAGCAATTTATATGGGTGATTTCGGATCATAAATTATCGTTAAATCACTCATCTTTATTGAAAAAAGAAGAGTTGATCAAAGAGAAGGAGACAGCTTGGTCTGAGAGAAAAAGCTCTTCAAAATCTAAGTTCTTTTAGATAGTTTAACTTGTTAAATACATATAGGGATATCAATGAAAATTTAGACACTAGCTTAAGAAGGGACAATGCCAATGCATGAGCTACCTTGTTAGTTTGTTTTCAAATAAACTCAACAAGAAAATTTTAGAAATAATTTGAGAATTGACTTACAATCACATAGAATGACATCGAGCTAAAGACATGTCATCCTTAACCACCATATAATTTGTCCACAATCGTTTTACAATCTAATTCAAAATTGATGCTCTAATGTTGAAAGTTATTCTTCAATTGGAGAGCCATCAACAAACCATTTGCTTCTCCAAGGAAAATATCACATAAAGGAAAAAAAAAATCATTTCAATTTAGCAATCACAATGTGACAATTATCATTAGAGATTCAAATTATAACAGTGTTTAATTGAGAAGAAAAATATGTGCATCAATATTACATTTGAATCTATCCAAGTCCAACTTATTTTGGCTCGAAACTTGCACAATTCCGTTGACCTTAAATATCATAAAATACATATAAACATAAATAAATATATATATATATATATATATATATATATATTTAATTTACATTTAGATGAGATATATGTACTAATTTAAAATGAAATATAAATAAAATAGTATTTAAAAAATTAATATATCTGATTTGATCTTAATTTTTAATTAGATATATCAATTTTTTTGAAATTATTTTTTGTTATATTTCATTATAAATGGAGTATTCATTATAT
>JBBPBT010000420.1:1637482-1651488 GCA_037974875.1 Cicer bijugum
AGATCAATTATTTTGGGACAGAGAGAGTAAAGATATATAAAATTGCTTATTGACTATATTTATTTCTTAGTTTGTATAAAAACAACATAAAGGACAAGAATATACCAAAGAGAGAATACTACATGTGTATTGGAGTAGCTGGATTCATTTACTAATTAAAAATTTGTAAAATATACTTATTAAAAATTTGTAGCTTTTAAAAAATATATTTCTAAAAGAGTAAACTATTTTATTTTCTCCATTTGTATTTCTAAATCCTCAAATGAGAGAATTTTATATTTATATTTATTTATTTTGGCTAAAAATGTGTAAGATAAAAGTATCTTGACATGAAAATAGTTAATGTATTGATAATGGAGGAGCTCAAAAGCAAAAAAATTGAACAATGGAGGAGCTCTACCGCAAGAAAAAATATTAATTTAAACTCAAATGTTAAAATTTTAAATTGTTGATCTTTTGGAAAAGAAAAAGTCATACAATTATATTAATTTAAAAAAAAATTGACTTGGTTCAAATTTATAAGAAAACATATGAATATTTTACCAAATCTGAATCAGTTAAATTTTTTGATTAGTCAAAAAAGTACGTAACTCATTCCGGATTGCAAACACTCCTGCCAATAGTTAAATCGATTTATCTTTGTGAAAATTTTCTTACAGTTTCATTATTCAATTACAAATATGTTCACATGTTCAACTTTTTATTTCTTAATTTAATAATAATTAAATGATTGTGCAATTTCAGTGGAGACTTTTGACGGAAATTTGAGTTTGTTTGTTCAGTAATGGTTGAGGAGGGTTTTTGCCAGTTATATATATTATATTATTTGTAACGTGTCAGTTTATATATTGATTTAAAATAGTTTTGTTTTTGTTTTGTGGTACAAGTAAGGCCTGGAAGTGAGTGGATTTGCAAGAGGAGAAATGAAAAACACGATCGAAGAAATGCCTTAGACCGCACGTGACCACTGCAGACAAAGGTGAGTGAAACGACGAATTAACCCTCACTTTGAGAAACTTATAATACTAAAGAAAATATACACACCGCCATCCTTCAACTCATTTTTTTAATGATAACTACCATAATCTGTTTACCTAATTAAGAACACTTAGATAAGAACATATGAGGTTATTTCGCTTAATTGTGTTAATTCACTCTTAAAAATACAACAGCGTTAGATCTCTTGAGAAAATTTTATTGTTTATTGTAGTCTTACTTAATTTGAAATAGTGGCAGATTTTGACAAATTTTATTGAGGTCAACAAAAAAATAGATTATATAAAATGTTTTTAATTAATCTTATATATTTAATTTTAGTGTAGTGATAATTCTATTTTGTAGATGTATTAAAAATATCTAATTCGAATTTAAGTAGACATTATTAGTGATCTATTTGTTATATATAATATATTATAGATAAATATTATTAGAGGATTAAATACCTTGTACACAAATATATTGGTTGAATGATTCAACAAAGTGAACTAAAGTGTCAATTTTAATTCAATCAATCAAGTTAAGTACTTGAAAAACTAAATTTCAACACTATGGATAGAGAAGATAACGTTAAAAGACAAATATAATATAATGTTTAAGATAAATATGATCATCATATTAGAGTCAACGTTGTAGAAAATGACATATAACACTTATTTTAAGCATCTGAATTTAGGATGATTATTTTCAATTAAATGTATAAGTCGATGAATTTCAAAATTCGAGAATGCCCGTAAGTAAAAATGTTATATTGAAATTGCTTGAAATGTCTTACAATACTAAATACTATTATAAACCATCATTTTAGAAGAAAAATAATAATTTCATCTATTTGTCATCATTTAATCATACATACAAATATTTCTTTCCTAGTTCAAGTCTTCTGCATGTGAGTTTTTCATTGAGAAACACCATATTATTCTAGACGCGAGAATTGAGAAGATAATTGTAACACCTCAATCATTATCGTTATCGGCAATGTTACCTCACGATTTTCTCACCTCCCCTATCCATCCAGTGGAAATAGTGAGTTTTTGCCTTTCGTGGAATTAAGTCATTACTAGTACCTGCTGGCTCAATTAGTAATGAGACTGTGTGGAGGCGGTACTTATCTCCTAAGTATTGCACTCGAATCCCATAAAAGGAAAAACTCACTATTTTCACTTGGTGGTTAGGGGGGTGAGAAAATCGCGAGGTAGCACCGTCGGTAACAGTAATGGCCGGAGTGTTACAATAAGTGTCCTTTTTAATTCTATGGTGGTAATTACTCTACAAGTTACTATCTTGCAAGATTAGAAATATATTTTCATTCTTGAAGATAATGATTTAGATGTAATCTTAAAGGGTTAAGAAGACATTTTTTGCAGCATTTAGGAAGAAATAACTGATGTGCAAGCTTAAGATTCTATTTAAGGTTTTGTATGATAAGGCCAAGAAGTTGGCTTATAACTAGCTTATAAGCTTGTTTTGGCATATGAGGGTGTTTGACAAAAGCTTATATTTTATTGAGATACTAGTTGAAGTAGAATTATAACTTATAACTTATAACAATGTTCACTAAACACATATGGAAATATAAAATAAATTTTGATATGAAGTCTTTTAAAATTTATAATATTATTTTACCAATTACAAAATTTGGTATCAGAAAGTATTTTCTAGATACTTTAGAATATAAATTCACCTATATAAATCACTTATTAAATTAATATATTTGATATTGTATAATATTTATTTTTTAATTAATAATAAAGGAAATAGATTTAATATTAATTGAGATAAAATTAATATTAAATAAGCTTTTATTAGTTTTAATTTTGAAAAGATTAAAATACTATACATGTTTATTAAGTAAATTTATTTTGAGGTGTTTTATTTATAGATATTTTTAGGCATTTTTATTAAGTAATTTTTTTTTAGAAGTCTATATAACAATTATCTTGGAAGTTTTACCATTAAGTCGATCTTCATAGCTTCTTATATTTTTCTCTCTATTCATCGTTAATATTATTTTAATGTTATATAATTTTTTTATATATTTTTAAAATTTTGAGATATTGTTACTTTATTATTTTGATTATTGGAATTTTAGAACTTATATTAAATGCTATAATTTGGTCAAATTATTGATTTTTTATGCTATAAATAAATAAATTCTAATTTTTGAAATGGGGGTGGGGGTGAGGTGGAGAAACCTGTCCCCATTGGGTATGGGGGTGGATGTTGAAGATAGTAATTTCTGATAGTTACTTTTACACAACTATAAATTTCAAAAATCATGTACATATTTTTTGTTGTTGTATTTTTTAAATAGGGATGGAAAAAACACAATTATTATGTATAGATTTGACTGAAGCATGCACAACTGATCAAATCTTTGAGTCACGAGAAGTTGTCATACCATGGGCAAGAGAGATTGACCAACAAAATCGAGTAGTTGTTACAAGGGTTGGACAAACGGGCGGGTTCGGACGGATTCGGGTCCAAATATCCAACCCAGCCCAAACCGCGGTTTGAATACTAAGGCCCATTTTCGACTGTTTTTATGTCGGGTTTATGGATATGGGGGTCACGGGTTTATTCATTTTTCGGGTCGGGTTACGGGTTTCAATTTGTATGGACTTTGAAAAATGTGGCCCAATTAACAACAAATTTATCTATGAAAGATTTTTCATAAAACAGTGGTTTACATTTTATTTGTATGGACCATAAGATAATTTAACTTAAGCCCAATTCATTAAAACAATAGTTTACATCAACTATCATCCAAAATAAAAATTGACTTATAAACAAAGGATCAACATAATAGATTATCAAGGCTATCAACTAATAACATATTAGGACCTTTATCTTTTGTAACAAACCTAAATAATATGGAAAACCTAAACAGGGTCATGCTATTCAAGTTTTCATCCAAATCAAAAGCTTGCCAACATCACCCAGAATGAGTCAAACTTTATCATTAGTCATATGAAAAAGTAATTACTGTCATCCAGAGAACAAGGCCATGCTATTGAAGTTTTCATCCAAATCAAAAGCTTGCCAACATCACCCAGAATGAGTCAAACTTTATAATTACAGTCATCCAGAAGCTTTTAAATAAATATATATTTTAACCCAAATCTATTAATAAACATAGTAAAGCAATATTTTGATGATTGATGACCAATTTGCATATGGCTGATGCTGCAGTAGTTGTACGTATAACAAAAATGAAATTAATTTCATAAGAATATCAAGAATATAACCTAATGTTAAATAAATTAGAATACATCAATATAAATATATAAAGTTTAAACTATAACCTTGAAATTCAACTCCTCTAATGCGAGATAACCACTTCGAAGTTGGAAATGAACGGTTAAAAATGTACCACGGCCAAGTCTCTTGCCACTAGCATATTGGAAAAATAAAAGCTTGAGTACTAAATACAATCTAACTAGTTGATAACCAATTAAGTTCTCATTCTATCTTTAAATACTACACAACCAGATCATAACCAATTAAGTTCTTATTTTATAAATTTAAACACAACATAAAGGATACATAAAAATTAATTAAACCTGAGAATAAATAAAATTTAGGCATAAAGGATACATATTAAATAAAAACAGTTGCAAGAAGTACCCATAAAAATTAAGGATAATATATGCATACAAATTAAGAATAAATTAGTTGCAATCATACATATTAAGCATGAAACATGCATACATACAAATTAAAAATAAAATAACATATACTAATTAAGCATCAAATAGTTGCAATTCTAGATACTAATAAGTAATAAAACACGAAGCATGCATACAAATTAAACGTAAAAGAAACATATTCATTAAACATCAAATATTTGCAAGCATACATACATACTAAACATAAAACAATTTGCATATGAAACATAACAAACTCACAGTGGTGATGCTCCAATACTCCTTGTTGTCCTCCTTGACTGTTACCCACTCCTTGTTCCATTACTCTTTGTTTTCCTCCTTGACTGTTACCATCTCCTTGCTCCACTACTCCCTAATGTCCTCCTTGATTGCTAGCTTTTCCTTGCTCCATCTTCTAAAGCTAGAATTAATAACCAACAAAATTAGACACAAACCTTCAAAAATAAAAACCAGAATAGTATCCAAAAGCTTGCACCTTTAAAACCACAAGATTCAACAATAAGATCGTTGACATATTACAGCAGTCAGTTCATACAGCATAAAAAATAGGAATGTCAATTTTGATGTTTGGGTAAAATGATTCATTGATCGACAGAAGATGTTGATAATAAGTGGAGTTGTCTTGCATAGCTAACATTAACAAAGAAGGAATGAACAAAGACTAAATTCAATAATATTCTTATATTGACTCCAATCCTGTAAAACAAATTGTGATAAATTCAGTTATATTGGCAATCAAAGAAAGGTGGCTGGCATTTCCATCATCTTTAATATAGATGGCAATTGTCATGCTTTTTAACGCTTAATATCAAATTGTCACTGTAGCAGAACACGGCAACACACAGCCAATCAAACTTCACACTAGAAAGATTTTAAAAATACGACTTTCTAACTAGTTCAAGTTTTGTAAAAAAAAAAAAAAAAAAAAACTAGTTGAAGCCAATATTTCTTATTGGTGCTTAAATGCTGTTGTGAGAGAAATAATAGTGATAAAATTACTGATTCTCTTTTTCATTTATAACATTATCAATCGAGAATAGATTCAAAAAAAAAAGAACAAGGCATGATGCAAATTTTTTACAATTTTCATGAACTTTTTCATTTTACAATGATTACCTTTGTGATTAAAACAGCTAGACCATCAGAAAAACCATATAAAATAACTCCAAAATGAAGGTACTTATCGGGATTCAAAAGGTAAATAAATTCTTGTTATTATGAATAAAAGTATAAATAAAAGCATCAAACTCACCTAATCAAATCACATTAAACCAGAACAAATCACATTAACCCCAACCACACCAAATTATGCATAAAAACATAACATTAACTAAAATATTTTTAAACATATACACTTATAAATGAAAAATAAAACCTTCAAGACAAACCCTAAATTAAACAAATAGAACTCAACTTACCAAAAATAGAAAGAAATCATAAAAGACCCAAAATATAAAACTTTCACAAATCAAACCAAAACATAAACCTCACAAATCATAAAACTGAAAACAAATTTACAAACCCTACAAACATTATACAATCAACACTAACCTTTTTGTTCTTGCTCATAGTGATGAGTGATGACAACCTTCCAACACAGAAAAAAATGGCACGGTCAGTAGATTCAGTACCTTAACATACATGAAAAAATGAAGTTATTTATTCAAACCCAGATGGTAAGGGAAATGAAAAATATAACAAAAAACTAAGCGTGCTTTGAACAAGTAAAATCACGTGTTAAAAACCCAAACTAAGATCGTTAAAAACAAAAAAGAAGGAACTCAAATGATATTGCATGTACCTCTCTGCCTTTGTGAATGATCGTGTTGCATGTACCCTCTTCATTTACAGTTGAAGAGAAGAAAAAGGAAAACAAAATGTGGGTATTAGTGTTGCTGAAACGGTGGTGATCGTGGCTTCAAACAGAACCGATGGTGGAGGTGGCCATGGCTACGAACAGAACCGGTGGTGGCGGCGGCCGCAGCTTTGAACGAAACTGATGGTGGTGGTGGTGGCTGCTTTGTGGTGTGAGAGTATGAGTTTGAGAGTGATGAAATGAGAGTTTCAATTTTAGTGAGAGTGAAGAAATGAATTAGGGTTTTATGAATTTGGGCTTGTTTCTGGACTGGGGCCTTTTAGTTTTTTGGACAGCTGGGAAAAGCTTTTTGGACAGTATTATTATTAATTTGAAACGGGCCGATTTGGTTATCTATGGTTCAAGAAGTCTGAACCGAACCCGTCCATCATAAACCACACAAACCCATTTTAGTTGACCCGTGAACCTGTTGACCCGGACTTGCCCACCCATTACAGTAATTGGGCCACAGACGGATCGGGTTATTATGGGCCTTTGTTTTTTGTCCAGCCCTAGTTGTTACCATTACTTGTTGTGGTACTCACTAAAAGAATAAAATGAAAAAAATAAATATATATATATATATATATATATTGTTTTTGAAGATTCAATGAGAAATAAAATTTTCGGTGAACTTCCCAGAAATTAGAAATTTCCAGTAGTTATGAGTCAATACCGGAAATTTCAAAAAAAATAAATTTTTGTGAGTTTCAATCGGAAATTTAGTTCCTTCTAAAATTTCCGGTGAAGAAATACAAATTGTGGGGGTATAAGGACACTTTTTTTATTTTTACAGCTTACTTAAGGCTATTTTAGGCATTTCAAATTTAAATTTTTTAAATGAGAGATATAGAATTAATTGAGGGATACGAAATTCAACTCTCAAGTTATAGGGATGACAAAGAAAAAATAGGTCTAATTTAGAAATAAGTTTTTTTTTTAGTTTTGGAATTTCTGATTGAGGCCCAATTAATTAGAATAATGTTTTGCATATTGGATATAGGGATGACATAGGAAAAATAAGTATGTTGGGTATTTGGAGATGAAATCTGCAACCGGCGTGACACACGTAATTTTAGAGATGACAACGGAGTAGGACTGGAATAGTTTTAAGCATTACCAACTCCGCACCCGCAATTTCAATACCTTCCCTGCCACCACCCCCACACCTATTCGGGACTATTTTTTAACATCTAAATCCACATCCAATGGGGATAGATTTACTCACCACATCCTCACTCAAAAAATTAGAATTTATTTATTCATAGCATCAAAAATCAATAATTTGACTAAATAGTAACATTTAACATAAGTTCTAAAATTCGAATAATAAAAATAATAAAGTCAAAATATCTTAAAATTAGTTTAAATTTCTTAAAAGTCACAATATTCTCATAATCTTCAAACTCTTTAAAAGTGAAACTATCAATTCGAACAAAAGTTCCAAATCAACAACCGAACTAATCCATCAAAATAACAAAAAGTTTGAAATTATCAAAGCAAAAAAGTTTCAAATAAGCATTTTCTAATGACCATCATCATCTTCAAGCGATAGTTGGAAACTGAAGTAACACCACTTATCAACAATTCACCCATATTAAAAAAATAAAAGTTAAATATTAATATTTAACATGACAAATTTAAATCAAATAGTGTAGAGAATAGAATACTTTCATCGTCAAATTCTATTTCATTGAATAAAATAGCATTTTCATTGTCCAATTTAGAATTCAAATCACTTATCAATATCAATATACAATATAAACAATGATAATTTAATATATACAAAATTATTAGTTATTTCAAATATACTCAAATTTAAATAAATAACTTAAAAGAAATATCAGTCTTCTTAGCACTCCATAGCTAACTTCTAGCACACATATGGTCTCGAAAGTAGTCCAATGAAATCGTTCTGATAAGGACTTAAGATATGTCCACTAGTAATGAATCCAGATTCAAAAGCTACAGTAAAAACAGGAATTGCCAATACACCATTTGCAATGCCATGAAGTGTTGGATACTTAACACCATTCAACTTCCACCACAACAAAATATCAAAATAAGGACTTCTAAGAAAAACTTCCTCCTCTAAATAAACATCCAACTCTATTTTTACAAATGAAGTTCTAGCTCTTTTTTTTCCTGACATACAAATCATCATCCTCAACATTATTAATATGGGCATCCAATATTTGAGAATCACTACTAGAAACATTATTCATTTTCAATTGATATTCATAAAGCAAATTATAACACAAGTGTTTGATCGACTTAACTTTGTCATTAGCATCATTCTCATACAACTTAACATTATAATATTCAAGCAACTCTATTTTGTACCTAGGATCCAAACAACAGGGACCTCCGTTATTTCATGAATCACATTCCTTTTTTTCAAATTTTCCCAACAAGTTCTCTACCATTTTTTTTATCAATGCATCAAAGGAATTAATCGACTCATTTATTGCAATTGTGATCATACAAGTCTTAGGAAAATAATAACTGCAAGTTAAATGTTTAGTGCTAGAAAAAACATCCATGATAGAATTGAACAATTTAAATTTTCCACAAATCTTTTGTAAATTTCCAATGCAAACTTGTAGGCAAACAAGTGTATTAGGATTCATGTTGTCTTAATCGACTAAATACATCTTCATACAAAATGGAAACATCAAGCATCTTGTAAGTTGAATTACATCTAATCAGACAATCAAAAATCAAATTCTTGGTGCAAGAGATTCATAATTGTTTGGCATACTCCTCAAACATTTCCTTCCTTTTAGGCTATGCAGTCCAACATGCAACACTATCTCGAATCCTCTCTACTTCATCTTTCTCAACATCTAGTCCATCTTTTACTATCAAATTAAGTATATGCGTGCAACAACGCATGTGAAGTAAGGCCTCGTCGTTTAACAATGTATCCAGTTTCAACTTAGCCTTAATTTTTTGCAATCATTGCATCATTAGTTTAACAATCATCTAAAGTGACAGTGGACAATTTTGTATCAATGTTCCAATCCATCAAACATTCAATCAATGCATTACAAAGTATTTCACTTGCACGACGGAAAAAAACATAAATAAACCTAATATAATAAGATTCACATTCAATGACTAATATATATAATATTCAACCAAACTAGTATTAGAAGAAATTATAATTATCTCAAAATTTGACTTTGTAAATCCAACTTTTCATCATTATAATGAGTAGTGAAAACCATATACCCTGTTTTTTACAGCTCGCAGTCCACATGTCATAAGTAATGGCTACTCTTTGTGGGATAGTTTCTAACAACTTCAAAATTGTGGTTCTCTCAACTTCATACACTTTGAATATCTCTTTTATCATAGTATTTTTACAAGGAACTTGAAATAATGGTTGGAGAGAGACTGAGTATCTCCAAAAACCAATATGTTCCACAATTGAAAGTGGATATTCATGTAAAATAATTGCATGTGCAAGCTCTTTCGTAGTGTTTTCAACATCATAAATTTCAATCACCAACTTATTTTTACCTTGCAAGACCTTAGCTATAAGAAATGGTTATTTGTTATTCTGTCTCATGGTAGCCAAATGTGGAGAACATATTTTATATGTTCGCGCAAGTGTGACGTCCCATCTCTTGCTCTCCCACCAAGCAATTTCTTGCAATAATTATATTTAGCTTTATATTTTCTATCAACTTTGACCTTTGTAAAATGATACCATGCAATACTTTTAAGCCTATTGAAACGATCTTCGGTTATTTCATCTGTCATATTATCATTTGTCTCATCATGAGGTATTTTCACGGTTTCATTTGGTTTGAAAATATTAACTGACGGATTACAACTTTCATCCATAGTTAGTTGATGTGAACTTTCTTCTGAAGTAAATTGACATGGTAGTGGTTGATATGTACCATCAATTTCAATTTATATATTATATAAAGTTGAACATAAAAACAAATTAAATGCGTTCATTCATAAATAGCTTTGTGAATAGTATAAATAGTACAACAAATTAAGAATCACAAACAAGTATAATCAAGAAAAATATTATTACTACAAAACCAGAACCACTAAAAATAAACTAAAATTAATCAAAAATCATAATAAACCAAAATTATTCAAGAATCATAAAAAACCAAAATTTTTATAAATAAAGAATATAAATCAAATCAAAAGAAACTAAAAGAAATATATTTATATTATTTTAGTTTCTAAAAATAGATTTAACACTAACAAATTAATTGGATTTAATCATAATATTGAGTGAGTGACAAATAAGTAGGGTCTTAGAAAAAGTCTTTTGTAAGACCCATAGTTTTAAATTCTAATTTATGAATTTTAGTATATTTTGATATTGAACTCTGAGCCTTTTTAGCCAAGTTATTGATATTTTGTAAGTTTAATGCCCAAAAATATCTTTTGATGCCGCAATTAAAATTATCTGTAGATAAATAAATTAGATTAAGTACAATGAATATTTTGTCGAAGAATAATTTATTTAGGTTACGAATAATTTAATTATGGGCAGTTTTGTTAAAAATATATCGGTTGCTAAAAATTGTATTTGTCAATTGAGTTGCGATGAGAGTAGATATTTTTATCAAATGGTTTGAGAGGTTATGAGTGAAATGGTAATTTTGATAAATATCTAGATATTTAGATATTTGTTATGTTATAATTAATATATATATGTTTGGATGGAAAAGAAAAGGAAGGAAAAAAAGAAAGAAAAGGAAAGGAAGGAAAAAGAAAGAAAGGAAAAACAAAGGAAAAACAAAAACAGAGGAAGAAAACGCGTTTCCTTCCTTGCTCGTGGATCATTCTTCTTCTTCCTTCTTTCTTTCATTTTTTTTTTTCTTTCTTTTGCTTCAAGAAAAGAAACCCAAGGCTTAGTGGGTGAGAAAGAACAAATTTACAGCTTCCTTATTCTTCTTTGATTCGAAAACGAAGAAAAACGGTATTAGAGGTTTTCAAAACCGTCAATCACAAACCTCCACTTTTCTTCGACATTTGAGCATAGTTTTGAGAAGTGATAGAAGAGAAATTTGCTCACCTCCATGCTACGGTGCTAGTGAACTAACTTTGGAAGCGATGTCACGAGGGAAGATTTTACCAGAATTAATTACGGTACCGTAATCGTGTGTTAGAGCTATCATAAAGGTAAGGGCTCCTTTCAAACTTTTAGTTTGCATTTAGGGACTTATCTGTGGTTGGGTGAAAAAGAAATTTGTTAGGGTTGAAGTGTAGATTTGGGGAAAATGAATTTAATGCTTTTATGGGTGAAATTTTAGAGTTGGGTTTTTGGTGATGTTGATGAGTGTTTTGTGGAAAATGAATTTAACTCATACGGAAGATTTCTATACGGAAGATTTATTCTTCTATTGAAATAAGAACAAGAAAGATTCTAATGTAATATTGTTTCTCCCTTTTTTTTTTTAGTAGGCATTGAATCAAATTTACACCTCCATTCAAGATTTTCTATTGCCTTTTTTTTTCTTCTTCTTTTGAACGAAATCTCACGTGTAACTTCTTTGTAATTAACTTGGACTTTTAATTGAAAATCCAATTATTATTGGTTTTCTCGAAACAAGAACAATATTGTTTTCTTTTTTGTCAATAAGTGTTGAAGCTAGAGTCTTTAATAATGCAAGATATTTGCTTGCATTTTTTTTTAATACCAATTTGGTTAGAAAGAAAAAGTTGTCATCAAACGTTGTCGGTGTTCTTAAAAAATCTTCAACAAATGCTTTGATAGCATATATTCTTGAGTTTGATGATGAGGTCAGAAAAGAACCGAGTTTGAGTCACCTTTCAGATAACAAAAAAAGATGGAATTAAATCGAAAATCAATAGTATGTGTGCTCTAATTTTTTGTGGTCCAATCTAATGTTCTTTATTATGATATATTACCTCTCTTCATAAATATAAGTTTCGTCTAAATTTTATAATTACTAAAAAATGTTATTAATAATGTTTATTTTATATAAAAAATATTAAAATATCATTTATGTATTGATATATTTAATAATAATTTTTATATTTAAAGACAAATTAATAATATTAATTAAAGTTATGTTTCAAAAAAGATAATAAATATATTTAATAAATTAAAAATGTATTTATGTGTAAAAGACAAATGTTTTCAATAATAAGTACTTATGATTTAAGAGACGGAGATATTATATCTAGTATGTTAGACTTACGGATTTCATGTTTTAGCCACGTGTCTCTAGCCAGAACTCCTTAGTTTTAACTCAATTTATATATATATAATAAAAAATTTATGATGATTGAAAAATTAATATATTGTAATACTATTAAAATTACATTATTATGGAAAGTTGAATGACATATTATATATATATATTAAAAAATTTAATCTCGTTAATTTTAATTAATAATGTATACATAAATTAAAAAAATTATTAATAAAACAAAATTTATAACATTAATATACATCTATTATATATATTTAAAACAGACCCTGAATGTCACCTCACGCCACCTATACAAATATTTTCCACATCAGCCAAAAAGTGTCACCTATACAAATATTTTCCACATCAGCCAAAAAACTGATGTGGACCTCTCCTCCTTTCTCTCTTCTCAATCAATATCTAATCTCCTTTAATTCTACTCTATTTTACCTCTTTCTTCCATAATTTCTTTCATACCTCCAAAATCTTTTTGATAATATTATTTTATAATAAATTTATAAAATCTATTTGATAATATTATTTTATAATAAATTTATAAATTATAAAATTATTTTACAATTATTTATAATATATATATATTTAAAATAGACCCCCTATAAATTATAAAATTATTTTACAATTATTTATAATCTATTATATATATTTAAAACAGACCCCTGAATGTCACCTCACGCCACCTGTACAAATATTTTCCACATCAGCCAAAAATTGTCACCTATACAAATATTTTCCACATCAGCCAAAAAGCTGACGTGGACATCTCCTCCTTTCTCTCCTCTCAATCAATACCTAATCTCCTTTAATTCTACTCTATTTTACCTCTTTCTTCCATAATTTCTTTCATACCTCCAAAATCTTTTTGATAATATTATTTTATAATAAATTTATAAAATCTATTTGATAATATTATTTTATAATAAATTTATAAATTATAAAATTATTTTACAATTATTTATAATATATATATTTAAAATAGACCCCCTATAAATTATAAAATTATTTTACAATTATTTATAATTTATAAGTTATTTTACAATTTGATAATAATTTATAATTTATATTATTATAAAATTATTTTATAATAAATTTATAAATTATTTTATAATATTATTAGTCATTTATCAATGGTAATAATTTATATTATTAATCATTAAATTCAATAAAAAAAAACCGACTAATCACTCCTAAATATCGACATAAATGTTCTTTATCTAATAATATTATTTTATAATTATTTATAATATATTTATAATTTATAAATTATTTTTT
>JBBPBT010000420.1:1653773-1667243 GCA_037974875.1 Cicer bijugum
TTTTTATAAAATAAAAATATATATTCTATTTGACAAAAAATACATAAATTTATTAAAAATAATCATAAAATAAAAATATATGAAAAATTATTAAAAAAAGGTACTTCCAATTATTAAAAACTATTATTTGTTATATATATATTTTTTACAAACTCTTTATGAAATATATTCAATATTTTTTTTTACAACAACTTCTCATGCTCACAATTAAAATATCCTACCAATAAAACAAATAAATTTAGACTACGCTACAATATAATTCAATATTAATATTTTTTCAAAATAAAAAATATTAAATAGTCAATCATATTTTTAAATTTTTACATCTTACTTTTGGGTTTGTATTTTACATTTTATTTCATCAAATAAATGCAAGTACCATTATATGTTGAAAAATAAATTAACAATCACAGTACAATGAGTCAAACAATTATCCTATATAATAAATTACCATACAAATTTTATAAAATATTTTAAAAATTAAATTAGATGATTGTGATAAACATAATTTTCTCTCATTTTAATTTTCCTAATCATATTCAATTATTACAAATCAATAAAATAATATTATAAAATAATTATATTTATAATACATAAAATATTATTAACAAAACTTATAAAATTAATTAATATCCGCGCTGCGCGCGGACCATAATCTAGTTATTTTTTAATGTAGAGTAAAACTTGTCACGCTTAATTCGTCTTACAAAACTAATAAAATATCAAGACATCATATATATTCATCAACACATACATGTTTAAAACTTATACATTTTGTTTTCGCTTGAATTTGGTTTTAGTAAATCAACTAAACTTTAATTAACACGTGTTGTATAATCTAGACATCTAGGCATGGCTATGTTTGAGCTATCGTGAAAGCAAATACTCGTTTTTTTTATTTTGAATTTTTGACAATTAATGTATCTATAAATTTTTTTAAATGATAAGTTGATAAATTGAATGAATCAATAATTAATATTATAATTATTTATAAATAATTATATATACATATATAATATCCACTATTTATTTAATAATTAATAATAAATATTATTCATTTTATTTTTTTAAAAGGGAGTTGCCTAATAATTAAATTCATTTCTGTTATTCCTCTTTGAAAAAGGTTTCATAATTAGCTATAACTCTACCGAATTTCAAAAGCTTTTGTAGACAATTATCTGACTTTTCTTTTTTTCCGTCAAAATAAACCTTTTTTATGTTATGTATTTGGCCCACTTCTCTTATAGATGCCTTAGGTACGTCAAATGAACATAACTAAAAATGAGTCCAACACGCCTACACAAACTATAAATGTTCCAACTTATTGTCAATTTTCCAACTCATTCTTAATCAGATATTTTATGTTTCCAATGAAATTAACACATTTTTTTAATTAAAAAAAAGTATCAATTGAGAGATAATTATGTTGACTTTTTTAATAAACAATAAATCATCAAATAGTACATTTTTTATAAACAAAGATATTAGTATTATGGTAGTACACGTGATATTCTAACCTATCACAAATTATTTGCCAAGAATATAATCTATTGAATTTTTACATCAATCATTAAAATGGAAAGATACCCCTTTCCCTTTCATACTACCAAATTAAAAAAAAAGCATATAGTTTTATTCATGGATTGGGATAAATAATTAAGAGGGAGTAAGAAATACAATTTCACATGTTCATACACAAACAAGCCCAAACTTTAAGCTCATAAATCCAAACAAGCAACCTCAACCAATTAATACACACCTCATGTAAGATTCTTTCATCTCCTACGTCAAACCTTGCCAAACCCTTTACTTATAGACTAAAGAAGAAGAAGTATAGTTACAAAAGCCACTTCATATTATTTTTTAATTCCAACTATAGACCCTAAAACTTTGTGTATAAAAACTCATTGCTAGACATTGAAAATAAAATCCAAGAAGCTTACTTAAAATATTTGTTCATAAAAAATTTTAGCCAACAAAGTTTACAGAATATTAGAGAAAAATTGAGAGTATTAATTAGGAGAATTCGAAGGTGAATAGAATGGCGCCGATTGTTAGCAAACTCTATTGTTCGCCGTCGCAGACGGTGCTCGGTGTAAGGAGAAGGCCACATGTGGTGAATGGTGGAGGTTTTGTAGTAACCGATTGTAGTACTCAAAAGGTTGTTTTTAAAGTTCATGGTTGTGGGATTCATGGCAAAAAAGAAGAGTTGATTTTAAGAGATAGGGATGAAGAACCTTTGCTTCTTATGCGTAGAAAGGTAAATATGTATTAAAACTTCATTTTAAAGTTCACACTTTAATTCTATATTGTGTATTTTTTTTTTTATAAATTATATTGTGAATATGTATTGTTTGTGTAAGGGAACATTAATACTTACAAATAAATATTTTTGCTACATATATCTATCTACACATGAAATAATGAAAATTTATGCGGGAACACGTTTGTTTTAACTTTTTTTACTATATGAAGGTAGTTTTAGCTCTACACACCACCAATTTATTAAAAATTGATTTGTTATGTTATGTGGTAGGAACTAGGATCAATGTTTCAAAAATTGTTCCAAACCCCTGGTCCAACATGTTGAATTGGGAATCAGCTAGATTTTTTTTTTTTTTTTTGTGATTGGTTTCATCTGAATTGTACCACAATTTTATTCAATTGAGTTGAACCAAAGTTGAATTAATTTAACTCTAGTTGGTTTATTTGGCTTTACATTTTTAGCTATTATATATTTATATATTTTTCACTTTTTAATTTTTTTTTATTTGTCACTTGATTCAATGTACTATTGAATCAATCAAACCAATTCACCTATCTCTCACCCATTCGATCTTCGATCCAATTTTTAAAATATCGACCAAATTTTTTTTTAAGCTAAATATTTATTAAAAATAAAAGGAAAACAAATACGGGAGAACATTTAAGAAACAAAATGTAAAGAAAATATCAACTAAAATTAATTAAGAAAGTGATACAAAATTTGCAAATTTATTTTGTGTTGCAAATGTTAGTATATTGGATTAGATAATACGATAATATTTCAACTTTTAACTCACTCCTTCAAGTATTTTCAGCAAAATTGAATTTCATGTTATTGTGATAATATGCAGGGAGGCATGGTTGAGGTTCTAAGCATTTCAAAGAAGTGGAGAGGTTACAGTGTAGACTATGAAGGATTACAGAAACAGGTTTTCAGCTTAAAAGAGCCTGGAAGTTCATGTTTGGTTAAGAACAAAGTAATTAGAATTTCCATTGAGGATGGTACTGTTGGTAACAAAGGTTGGGATTTTGAGATCAGAGGCTATTTCCCTGATAAGAATTGCAGCATTGTTGACACTAGAGGCAACATAGTAGCACAGGTACCCAATTATGTAATATAATAATATTTACAGTATAAGAAAATAAGATGAAATCTTTTGTCATCATTTATGTTATGAAAAGGATCAAAATACATTCTTATATTGTTCAATTTAGATATGTATTTTGGAGATTTTCGAAAATAAATGGGATGAAAAAAGAAGTTATAAAAATAAAACAAAATTTGGAGATTTTCGAAAATAAATGGGATGAAAAAAGAAGTTAGAAAAATAAAAAAAATGTATTCATTTTTAAAAATTTAAAATTAGTTAGGTCGGGCGAATGTGTTTTAAGTTGACTCATTTTAAGAAGAACTTAAGTAGATCATTTTTGTTTTCATTCTCTTGTTCTCTTCTTTGTCAAAAAAAAGTTATTCACCTCAATTTTTTTGTTATCGCTGAAATTGAATACTAAGTTTCGATTCGAATTTGAGATCTCGCATTTATGTGTAAATTTAAACTATGGAACGTCATTGTGAAAGTCGTTACCTTCAAGAGATTAAAAGTTGAAACTCGTATGTTTAAAAACATACAAACATATATAGTTAAGCCATTTTATCAAGGGAAAACATGGATTATAAACCTGATCAATAATAATTAAGTTGTTGATTGGTGCAGGTTGGAGTGAATAAAGAAGTAGAGAAATTGATGGAAAGCAAGGATTTGTATCATGTAGTGGTGAAACCAGGGATGGATCAAGCTTTTGTTATTGGAGTCATAGCCACTCTTGACTACATTTATGGAGAATCCACATATTGTTAAATCTTTTGTTGTCAACTGTTAGCAATTTGATATTGATAGGATTATTGCTATGAAATTAAATCTAATGTGTGTTTGTTCAATTTTCTCCTACCATCACAATCTTGATGCACATACATGCACCAATAATATGGAAAGAAAATTTGTTTTGTACGTTAAATATTGCTCCTTTTGTTTTGTATATGGGATTTTCATTAATTAATGATGGGTGTAAAAGTTATTTAATTGTTGGCAAAAGCTTATTGTTTGGAATTAATTTCTAATCTCTCTATGAATTTGAATTGCAATTGGTGGTGAACCGAGTTTAAACTTTATGAAATAGAGTACGACATCATTAATGAATGTATTAATGTGACTTTGACATGTATTATTTAAATCAACAATTATTGGTGTATATATATATATATATATATATATATATCAATTTATTAAATATTTATTTAATAATTTATTTTATATTATATTATCAAAATATCACTTCACTCTTCTAAGTATAGGCCAAATATTTTTCTATTTATATATATGCATGTAATAATATGTTGTACTATTGTTGTATGATTAATAGTTTGGATCATGATTGACTGCGTTAATAAATCCACGCAATTGTACTTGTATATGATATTGAATGTTAATTTTAGATTCCACTGTTTAAATTTCAAAATAATAAATAACTGCTGCATAAGATCTCAACGTTTGATTTTCAATCCAAAAATTGACATGCATTGTGTGACGCAGTCGAGAAATCCAAATCCAATTAGTTTCGTGTAATTTATACTATATTTTATTTCATAAAAAAATACTTCTATTTTTTATAAGATATTATTATCTTAGTCTAAGCATTTCCTTTATGTTTTTCAAAAGTGCATGTATACGAGTACTTGTGAATTGTAATCGATGAATGAAAAGATCTTGTACTTAAAGGTTCTCTCTATTTTTTTTTTTAATTTTACCAAAAGTTTGGCTGCATAAAGAAATTAAAGTGATCATATATAATAACAAAATAGTTGGCTGAAATGATAATGAACTCCAACTTCAATAAAAGAAAAAATGTTTGGTAAATGCAAAATTTAAATTTCAATCGAAACAATTATATTTAATTATATTTAATGTTGGACGGAACAATTATTAAACTGATGGAAATATTAATTTAAAATTTAACAGATTACAATTAAATTAATTATGTAATTAAATAATATCTTTTTACATTTTAATATAATGTATTAAATAATATTAAGCAAAAACAACATCAAATCCAAAACTATCTATTTTGATAGATTAATGATATCCATTTGCATCATCCACCCAAAAGATAGTCTAAATATGGTCTAGTTTAATATTGACCTAGATAATAAAATTGCCATCAAATGTTGGTCTTTTTTGGGCTGGTCAATAACAAAAAGAAGTAGTCCATGTTATATTGGGCTTAGAAACAATACCGGACTTTATAGAAAGTTGTTCATCCTCTATTGTTCTAACAACCTTTCAAAAATTCTAAAATACCCCTTATCGGAAGTTAAGATTCAGATGGTTAATTTATCAGATTTAACCTGTTACTAGATTCATACATCCGATTAGTTTTTTCAATAACAAACGCTCATTTTTCCTCATTCATTATATTTTTAATTAAAAAACTCTGTAAATCTATTGTTCTCTTAAATCTTACCCAAGTCACATCGTATTCCTCATATCTACACTTAACCATTATGTATGGATTCATCAACTATTAATCCATCAAATTTTGTTTATATAGTTACCCGCAATAAATATAAATTATTATTTTCATAATATTTATATTTAGTTTAAATATAAAATTCTAAAAATGTCTCTTAAACTCAAGAACACATGCACCTCCCTACTCGTCCCTTCACCATTAATTGACCGGTAATAGAATTATCTATTTATTTTATGATTTTTATCTATAAATATCTATTAAATTATTCGTTTCATATCTTTTGTGGATATTCGTGAGTGCGGACTTTTTTACCATCCCTAGATCCAATTTCATGACCAACCATGATAATCAACAAAAATTATGAGGGGTTGGAAAGATTTTTATATTGAAAATCATATTCAATTTGGTGACAAATTGAAGTTTGTTTTTCAAAATATCACATAAAATATAGTTGTTGTTACAAAGATAGAAGACTAAGTAATGTTGTTTTTAGATTCATCATTATCTTTTATTTCAGGTTGTCATATGTACAATTTCAATTCCATTTTAATATTTAATGTTTCATACTATTATATTGATTTGTTGCATTTATAATTGACATTGCCAAATTAACATTACATTCATTAAAACCATTATTTATTATGTAATATATTTGATGTGAAATATGACTGGAAAAATTGTTTTAATAAATAAAGTTAATTCATTTTCTCTAATTGTCGATGAATGTTGCACACTAATCTCGAATTCCTTATAGTCTTTTTGTATATTTGACGTATATTTATAAACTTGTTTACTGTAGTACACTTTCATTTTTTCTGTCTTTTAACGTGAACTAGTAAAGAACGTGTGCATTCGCACGGATTATGAGTTGTGTGTTATTTTATAAAAGGTTAATATTATTGATGTAAAAAGCTTATAAAATAAAAATTTGTAATAATGAAAATAGTTTATTAAATCTTAATTTGATAATTTTTTTACTAAAATTATATAATATTGTTTAAATTTTGAAGCAAATTTTTGTAATTACTTTAAAATTGTAGATGTAGTGTTTTGAATTTAATTAAGTGTCAAAATGGACATATAAAAAAGGTAGATTAAATTCGGTCTTTATAAATGTGCAGCACACATTATAGAAAATAGTTAACAAATATATATATGTAGAAAAAAAACACAAGAAATTGGAGTTTTGAATTGTGTTTTTTGATTAAATATTTTTTCGGGTGACTATACTAAAGTAAAGAAAGCAGTGTAGGTAAAAGAAAACATAGTTGAGAGACACAACACTTTATCCTAGTTCACCATCAACATGATAGCTAAGTCTAATCCTTTCAACTTGAAGCATTTAATCCGCTAGTTCACCAAATAATTAGACTTACACTTGAACACCTACAAATTACGTTGATTGTGTTCAATCTTCTCATCCTTTTAACTTAGTACAATCAAGCTGTTGAGAAAAGAAACTAATATTGGGTTACGTTTAAGGTTACTTTAGAAATTCTCTCAACATTAAAGTCAAACAGAGTGATAATGAGCAATACATATGTGCTTATAACTTATATGTTTCTTCGTATTTTCTTTGAGGAATGCATATCCTATTATATAGAACAATTAGGGTTTCTAATTGTTGCCCTGATTGCAAGAAATCAACATAATTCATGAAGTTTTGTATCGTATCTTTTTTAGATTGATTTCCCGTAGAAACTTTCCAAAAACTGATCTTGTAATGATTTAGCGTATCGTGTTTAAGTTGGGAGGCAAATGATACAATTGTCAAAGCATTTCTTAAGATCTTCAGACAAGTAGCAGATTCAAGATGTTCATCAGAGATGCACAATTATTTTATTTTCTTTGGAGCATTGACTTTAATCAGAGATTTGACTTATTTAGAGCGTTGATTTGCTCAGAGGATACATAATGACTCAAAGTCAGAAGATCATACGCTTGATGTGATTATCAGAGACAAAAGAAATTACTTGTTTGTCACACTTATTAGAGGTAAACGAACATATGTTTGTTGAATACATTAGAAGCAGATTAACAAATACTTGTTGAATTCATCTAAGGCATATGATCTGATGCAGATTGTAGTCATTGGAGGCAGACAATTCATAACACATTATTGTTCATCAGAGGTAACTTGAACTATGTCATTGCTTGTGTTTCCAGAGGAAACCAAGACACGACATTGCTCGCGTATCAAACTTAGATAACAAAGTGAAGCGAAGTCGTGTTGTATCTTTATCTTCATCCAATTATCAAAGGATACAATAATAATCTATTAAACAAACACTTGATATAGGACTTGTACACTTAATCAAAATCTTAGTGAATTAAATTGTTCCCACAAATGATTTTGTTATCATCAAAACAAGTGAGAGGCATATCTCTTCAAACCCTCTTTTTGATGAAGGCAAGCTTATATTTTTGTGAACAACTTGTTTGGATAAAGTAAGCAAATGAATAATAATAATAATAATAATAATAACAATAATAACAAAAACAACAACAACGACGACGACAACAACGACAACAACAACAACAACAACAACAACAACAACAATAATAATAATAATAATAATAATAATAATAATAATAATAATAATAATATGTTACAACAAAGCTCCCCCTTAGAATATGAATGTTTAATTCATAAAATGAAATATATTATGATAGAGTTGTTCAATATGCATTAGTAATTGAAGTTCACAAAAAAAATCATTCATTGTTTAAATTTTCAAAAACATTCACTATCCCCCTTTTTTCATCAGACAAAAAGAGAGGAAACCAAAGAAAATATAGAGAACTGAAAATAGTATAACAAAAGCAGAAGAGAAATAGAAATCTAAGGGGTTGAATTTGTGAGCCTAGCTAGAATTAAACTAAAGGTATTTTGAATATCCTCTTGATTCTTGAATGTCTTCTCAATAAACACCTCAGTCTTAGCTTCCACGCGATCAAAATATTGTTTTTTAACAAACTGATAAGGATTGAACACGGGGCCATAGGGAGAAGCAGAGAGGCTTGCAGAAGCAAAATCTGCAGATCCTAAGGCAACAACAAGAGGAACATCAAAATGCAGATCTTAATATGTGGGATGAACACAAAAAACTGCAATTGTGTGACCGGAGCAACCTCTAAAGGTTCCGGATGAATATCACCAAAAGGAGATGCAACATCCCTGGATAAACTTGATGAAGCGACTGTTATAAGCTTTCTTGATCAATTGCTCTTGGATTTCTAAAGTTGTATCATCCATAAGTAGATGATTTAAGCGATTTGTCTTAAAGTTTTAGAGTTCTAGGAAGCCAGCTGCAGTCCATGATCCTTATTGTCCTAAATCCAATTTGTGACAAAGGAGAAGACTTTGTTCCACTAAGTTGAAATATCATTAGGATTTGGACTTTGAGCATTTTTATTCATGGTAGAGGAGATTTTGGCAGTAAGGGAGGTAAAGAAGGTCTAAAGATCAGAAAAACTAGATGAAATGGATTATGTGGATGGTTCTAGAGGGATGTGGAAGGTAGAAAATTCAAAGGGGAAGAGAGGGAAGGAAAAGGTAGAGGATGCTTCTTATGATGTATTATTGACTAGTTCGATAAAAGTTGATTCAATACGCACAACTTCTAGGGGAGGGGATGGAGAAAAGACGATGAAGTGGGGTCAGTTATTGGAGTGGAACAGGGAGAATGTGGTGGTAAAATAGTGGAGGAGGTAGGTGTTTGAGCGAACGTACTAGGCTTGTGAAAGAAATGGCGGGTTTTGTAGTCGAGTATGGAAAAATGCTCAACTACGATAGATTAAAACATATCATCTAAGGTATCAAAGTTAGAAATGGAATGGGTTATGAGTTCAAGGTAAGAGGAAGGGCAAACAATGTTGGTTGGTTGGGAAGATAGAAATGGAAGGGTTTGTTCATATTCAAATAGTGGAAAAGGAATAGGGTGTTCAGAGTTTGAATATACCTTATGTTTCTTCCTCTAAAGAATGATTGTCGTGTCTTCATCGGCAATGGTTGTGTCTTCCTCATCCTCTTCAATCCTTATAGTCGAAGCGACTCTTCTTCTCAAAAACCTTTGTAGCTTGAGGCCTGACTTAACCAGGTCAAACTAAGTAGGGCTACAACTTAGCTAGATTGACACATTATTAAATATTCCATAACGACTTCCTTATTGTCTTCTATAAATATGGGAGCAACAAAGTCATCAATCTCTGAGAAAGCATCCAAATATCCACTTGCTTGACCCATTGTTCTTCTGGCGTCATTATTGGGTCGAATAGAGTGTTTAGAGGACACTAGTCTCATCTTGATAAGGTTGAAGATATTGAATGTGGAAATAAGATGATAGCAAATGTTCCTTTTGAGAAGAGTCTCCAACTTCCTTGAGAGTCTATATAGTTTATTTTATTTTATTTAAAAAAAAAAGAAAGAAAAACAAAACAAAACTATAACAATAAAGAAAAGTGAAATATATATATATATATATATATTTGTTTAAAGTTAAACTAAAATAAAAATAAAACAATAATAATAACAAAAAAATGTGAAATAGATTAATAATTGTAATATATATATATTTTTTTCAATAAGTAAATGACAAAAATAATTAAAGTAAAAACATGTCTAAGTTAATGAAAAATGTTTTTTATTTAATGTTGTTAAAATAATTTTTGACAACGACGCCAAAAATTTGTTGCTCAAATTCCACAAGTGTGCGATTTTGTCAAATAGTAGTATATAAAATTATCATATCCACATGGATTAATTTAACAATTACCAAATTAATTAAGATTTCGTATTATTTAGACTAATAAAAATTATTGTTGGTTCGCGATAAGAAAATTTTCTTGATTATTAATCCCTCTTTTAAAACTATTAACAAAGATTAATAATTCAATGTATTATTATTTTCCTTAAATTAATTATTTAATTGATCATACAAAAAATATAATTAAGAGAAATCATAAAAAACCAAGATATTGAATAATTGAAATATTAGTATTTATGTTTCATCATACAAAAGTCATAATCTCATGATGTGCAAATTTTGGTCATCTCAAATATATAAACAAAATAATATAATAATTTAATTGAAATAACAACAAAAATAAAAAATAAAACTAGAATTAAATCTAAGACATAGTAAAAAATATTTTAATCACAAAATTCACCAAAGTAGATATATTTATATTATTCATTATTTTCTTTTTTTATTAAAGTAGATTTGCATTTGAAAATTATAAGATTTCACACACAATTTGAAGTATTTTTTAATTCATAATTAATTATATGAAAGTGACAAATCTTTTTATGAGAAGATGAATTATTTTAAGACAGTGTAAGTAATTTTATTCATGTACTATTAAAATAATTTAATTGTTATGCATTCTCATCTTATCATAATCATTTATAAAAATAAAATAATTTTATAATTAATTGGAACTTTTTAGACCAATCTATATATAAATAAGATCCGACAATATTACAGAGAATCTATGATGAGACACGTAAGTAACTCAATTATGATCTGCAACATTATCCAACACGTCATCTCTCTTTCTGTGGTCCCGAAAACCAAACAACCTTCATTGTTATTCGGGTTGACGTGGCGAAACTTGTTTTAGAATAAATAAATAATAATATCACGTCAAGAAACTTTAAAATTAAAGTTGATTTAAGCCAATTTAGCTTTTTCTCGAATATATAAACTTAGGGGGATTCTAGACAATCTTTGTAAATTGTTACATTTTGCTACTTTTAATTAATTGATTAATAGTTAAATATAAGTTTGATGAATCATTATGATTATATTACAATCAAATTTTTTAAGTTTTAGATTTTGAATTTTTTTTGATTTGTTATGATTTTAATTATAAAAATAATTTATATAATAAGAAACTAATTTAATCATTTATTAAAACTTTAATAGTACTGATACATTTTATTTTTTGTAGGATGATATAATTTGTCATAAATTTAACGCAATGTAATTTGAGTCAGTGCAAGTCAATTTGTATATGTAAAACTATCATAATTTGATACAAAATATAGTTTGTTTTAAAATTTATTGAGTATTGTTTTATATTTCATATCTTATTATATAGAGTTTATTTGAAGTAATTATATAGTTAATTTATTTAAAGATGGATTGTCTGATTTATTTAAAGGAATTAATACCAACAGGAATTATCTCGTTAATTTAGATTAAAAATTAATATTAACACAAAATAAAATATATTTAAGTAGATCTAAAATCAACTTAATTAAGAGAGACAATAAAAATTGAAGGAGTATAATAATCTAATGAACTAGTTTCTAGAAACCGTATTTATTTGCCTCTTAACAACATAAGATGAAATAATTAAGATATCTGTAATGAGTCAATAATCAACAAACATGGAGTTGAGGATAACATTCACAATTGCATGACTCTCTTTTACAAACTTCACATGTTCATAATTGTGGCTGCTAGCAACTTGGATGACATAGTGTAAAGCTTTTACATCAGCCCCAGCCACGTTGTTGAAGTAAGAAGCATCGCTAAAGAAAGAAAGGCTCCAAATGCACCACACCCATTCCTACAATTGATAGAGCACTGCTTACATCCAAAAATGTGTCAATCATTAGTTACTTTAATTTTTTAATTTATAATTCAATAAAAAATTTAAATTAATTTTTGAATCAACAAAAATAATTTTAAAAAAATATTGATTTTTGATTGAATTAATAATTAAAATGATAACGTTTTACGTCTTTAAAGACTAAAATAGTTATTTACTTTTATTATCACACATTGTAGGAAAAGCACACCTCGAGAGTGCAAATTAGCTTGAGTAGAAAGGCATTCGCGAGCAAATCCCTAACAAAAGATCTTATCTTTAAAGCTATTTGTTGTGTTTTAAGTGTAAATACTAATTATCTTAAAGTTTTATGTTGAAATGTCGTGTTAAAATCTCTTATAAATTTAAAATATTTGGTTGTTATCTTGGAGCGTAGTTGGAGCAACGGGTTGTTTGTTACAGTTTAAAAAATAATAATTTATAAGTGTTTTATAATTTTTACAATTTTTTTTAAATTTAAAATAAAACTTCAAATTAAAAATTTGTTTAAATAACTTCATAAAATATCATTTTAAGTATTCTATCTATTTGCTATAACTATTTTTTTTGAATAATTAAAATGAAAAATTATTTTAAAAAGTTTATCATAAAAATTATTTTTGAGAGATATATCTTTAAAAAATTATGATTTGTTAATTTTATTTTTGTTTAATAATGAATATCTAAGTAATTGAATTTCAAAATTATTATTTTTAACGATAACAAATGTATTTAAAAAATTTCATAGTATTTTTAATAAATTTTTGTAAAAATTATTTATAAAATATAAAATCTCTTTTCTAAAAATATAAAAGAAAGGGTCTATTATCCTTTATGCAAAAATTCGTTTATATAAATTTTATAATTTTTCTTTATTGTATATATGCATCATTAAACTTTTGAATAAAAATAAGCAATCAAACTTTACTCAGAAGTTTATAAAAGATAAGTTCTCTCTTGTTCAAACCAACCCATGCTTACGTTAACCAGTAAATAATGGGTCTTAACAAAATGCTTTTTAGAAAACTTTTTACAAATTTTTATAAATTATAATTTTTAAATAATAGTATAGATCAAAGT
>JBBPBT010000420.1:1667453-1684875 GCA_037974875.1 Cicer bijugum
CCTTAATTACTAATACTAATGAGTCAAAAAGACTATTAAACAATATTTTTATGAGGGGATAAAGTCCATTTAATTCAATCGTACAACTTCTTATTTATAGGATATGTCATTATCAGATAACCTATAATAATACAAAAATAGTTAATAATTCAGTAAAAACAAAACATAAATAAGATAATCCAATTAAGGTTTCATGGACATACATCCTCCATTTTACCCTGACAACAACTAAAAATAATTGATTTAATAGTTTTTTACAATGATAATTATTAATTATGGAGGGAAATGATAAAATTAATTACTAGACATAATTTAATTATAAATAAAGAAATACTAACGAGTATTTGAGCCATTTATTAATGATTTAAATATTGAAATAAATTCTTAAAAATTATATAATTTAAACTTTAAAATTATAAAAAGTAAGATTTTTTATTTAAGAGTCCTTGTTATTATAATCTTATAAAACAAATATAAATAGTTATCTCAATATATATCTGTACAGCATCACAGTCATCGTCACAATCTACACAACTCACTGTCTCTCTCAAAGTGTGACTGTAATCAACAACAACAGCATTGTGATTCTCATTCTCAGTTTCTTATTCCAATTTCAATACTCATAAATCACAAAAATTAGTATTTGATAATCTAATCAAACAAATTCTCTCTTTTTTAAATTGATCACCAATTTGGTTTCAGAGAAAATGGGTTCCGAGAGCAACAACTTGGAGTTTTTTAAGGAAATTGGTTTAGGTTCAACAAACATCGGCTCTTTCATCAATGGACAATGGAAAGCTAGCGGTTCTTCTGTTACTTCTGTTAATCCTTCTACCAATCAGGTCACAAATTTTCTAACTCTTTATTTTTTTTCTTTTTTTTTTTTATGGAAATTTTGATGCTTGCAAACTCAAATGAAACTTTTTCAAGTAAAGATTCTTAATAATTTAGGGTGAGTTCTACTGGAAAAGAATTTCATAATTGGTCAACAAGGACAATACTTAAAAACCATAGGAAATTTTAAAGACCATCTTGTGACATAAAAGTGATCTGATTGATGTCGCATCAATACTAAGACAATTTTTTTTTTGTTTTTATTGAACCAATTTTATTTAAGTTAATATTTAAGTCATGGAAAAGAAGAAGACCATTAACCTATGCGTCTACAAGACGACGCATGTTGTCATTGGAGTTTTAAACGGTTTTCAAGTATTGATCTATGGTGTATGTGATTCACATTAGAATTTGCCAATAATTTAGATGTAACAGAAAAGAAAGATAAATATTTTTTTTAAAAATATTTAATTATATATATAATTTTTTATAATGAACCTGTGTGATGAATGATAGTTGAAAGAATTTGAGTTTGAGCTTGATTGATGATTGTAATAATTGTTTGTTTTCATGGTTTCTACAGATTGTAATAATATGTATCTAATTGTTGTTGGTTTTGAGTTTAGACTATTGCTACTGTAACCGAAGCAACATTGCAAGATTATGAAGAGGGGTTGCAAGCTTGCAGTGAAGCAGCTAAGACATGGATGACTGTGAGTTTTTTTTCCCTTTTTTCTTTGTTTTTATTTTTTTTTAAATTATCATTGATTTTTGTATTGGAAGTGTTTTTGTGGTGAGTCTTGTACTGTATTCTAGTTCCATGGTATAATTGCGATAGGTTAGCATATATTGAATTTAGGTACAGTTGGTAAGTAAATGATGATGAACTTGTGATGTTTTCGCAGATTCCAGCACCCAAAAGAGGTGAGATTGTAAGACAGATCGGGGATGCATTGAGGGCTAAATTGGATCCACTTGGTAGGTTGGTGTCTCTTGAGATGGGAAAAATTCTTGCAGAAGGAATTGGAGAAGTTCAGGTATGGTTTATCTTTGTTCAGTAATATTTTGTAGCATATCAAGTCAAAGTTTAGCCATTAACACTTGTTTGTGAAATTAAATGCTGTGTCCCTTTAATGAGCGATGGCCACGTAAATGCAATATCAGATATCATGAAACAAGTACCTTTCACCGTTTTGGTGTAATGCTGTTCAACATCCTATAATGGGGGCTTGTTTGCAGTTTTAGGGCCAACATATGCGCTTCAAAGCTTTTTCCATACACACACACACACACACACACACACGCTTCTTTGTTAACATTAAACCATTATTGCTAACTTGGGGACCAATTCTCCAAGGCTGGTCACTTTTCAAAGTTGCTTGATTTTCTTTTTTTGAGGACTTTCATAAAATTTTGGTGTGTATATACGCTTACTGATCTAGGATGCAATTTAGTGTTTTTTCTGATTATGCACAGAATAATTTATCATTACTCTATACAAGTGGAAATTATTATGTGAAATATTTATTATCTGCACAGAAAGTTCGTATGTGATATAGTTTGTAGTCTTTCTTACTTTTTGTTACAGGAAATTATTGATATGTGTGATTATGCTGTTGGGCTAAGCCGACAATTGAGTGGATCAATTATCCCATCAGAACGTAAGATTGTATATCTTTATCAACTGTTCTCCATTTCTTTTAATACTCATGGTTATAAAGTTATTTAAACACACTTGTTGTCTGAGGTAAACTTTTATTGTGATACTAATTTCTTTCCATGATGTTCTGGTTCTGCGTTTTTAATTTCGTCAAAAATTTTTTCTTTACAGGTCCAGATCATATGATGTTTGAGGTTCGATATTAAGCTTGATTATTTAGTAACTTCTTTACCATTTTATCATAGGAGGTTTAATTATGAATGGTGCTGTGTGCTCTTACACCACAGGTATGGAACCCACTAGGAATAGTTGGTGTAATCACTGCTTTCAACTTTCCATGTGCTGTTCTAGGTATGCTTTTTCTTGTTCTATCTCTATACATGCAGTGATAAATTTCTGGTCATACTAATATTAGGCTTGTACTCCAAACATCAGTTGAAAGTCTTGTAAATGTACCTAGGGGTAATCTTGATTTGTAATCAATTTGTTTCTGAATGTTCATATTGATAAATTTTTTTGTTATCTTCAACTTAATAAGCTTGCATATTATCCGATGAATAATCATGTTTGGCTCAGAATCGTACGACATTGGTGTAAATAGTTTTCTTGATGTTTATCCATCTAATCTGATAACACTCTGCATCATATGACCCACTTTCAATACTTTGAACATACTCTTATGATTGAATTGTTATAAAAACCTGTTCATTTCCTTTGCGTCTCAGGATGGAATGCTTGCATTGCATTAGTCTGTGGTAACACTGTCGTTTGGTAAGTTAACATATCTCAGGATGTGTGTGTGCGCATAGATTTCAGACCAATTTTTTTTATCTTCTTTTGCTGCACAATTTTCTCTGGACTTGAATGGCATCTGAACTTTAAACTCTATGCCATCAATACTTCAATTCTTTATGCATTCTGTTTAATGTATGTATTTTAGCAGCATCATTTCATCCTGCTAAGCCATTGGATTTGTGTTGAGTGAATATATCATAAATGACAAAGTTGGTGGCTTGGTGTACTAGAAGCTGGAAGTTTTGGAGACAACATGGCCTCCAAATTCTCCAATTGCAATTCCTAGGATTTTGTTTCACTTAGTAATTAGTACACAAGTTTCAATAAATCAACCCAAATAGCCTACCCGATCTAGTGATATAGGGTTGGTTGTTAGGAACCCAGGAATTGGATTCCAAGGAGTTTGAGGAAGAACGCTAATATTTAGAAAAAAAAAAAGATAAGAAATAATAGGAGAGAATCTCTCCAAAGAAAATGATACAATACGCTCCTACAATGGTTTACACCACTCAATTTTTAAAGTTGATAAAAGATACTTTCATAATGGATGAAACCTTTATTTATAGGTTCCATGTACACTTGGGACAAGAGGGGCAAAGGATCCCTAACTACCTACTATCAACTCTGCAGTCTAACTAACACCTAATTATCGCTATAACAATCTCAACCAATTAACTTCTTCTACTAACTAACTCTCCTATATCTAAGTCCTAACATTGGTGGTGGGTTGGTTGTTATATTGTTCCTGATGTTTACAGTAATGGTTAACGTACTATGTTTTTTTTGTTATCTTATGTTGAGTCCTTGAAATTTGATCTATCTACATAATGGTTGCTTACTTAATTCTTGCCTCTGAGGAAATCTTTGTCCCTTGATTTCTCCCTCTTCCCTACAAAATAATATCTGTATGATATACACATGGCTTAGAAAGGAGGTTTATGCGAAGAGATTAAGGTGAAAAAAGTCATCATCACTGTTTCTGATCATTAAGAACTAAATGACTTTGATGCAAATCTTTGTGAACCTTTTATGCGATATATGGTTAGGTTCTTTCTTTAGTGTGTTTCAAATTTTCAATAAAAATTGTGTTGTCTTTTCATTACAATTGTTTGTCCTATTACCAATGAATTAAAGGAAGGGCGCTCCAACTACTCCATTGATAACTATTGCTGTGACAAAGCTAATATCTGAAGTTCTTGAGAGGAACAAATTACCCGGGGCGATATTCACCTCTTTCTGTGGAGGGGCTGATATTGGGCAGGCAATTGCGAAAGACACACGCATTCCGTTGGTTTCATTTACTGGAAGCTCAAAGGTAGTTTCTTTGTGTACTTTATTGGCAGACGTAATGTTTTAAAGAGGTAAATAAACTATTTGAATTGGATGTACAAATTTTCACTGTTACAAATGTAGTTGTCAACTCAGTTTCTCAGTTAGTGCCTGTAGAAACGGTATTGGGTCTTAGTACAGTAAACATTTATACAGATATGTGATATCTAACACCCTATAGCATCATCTTGTTACTGCATATGCATCTATTTGTCGGACATTGTGTAATCTTATATATGTTTCCCTCGCCCCCTATTAAAACACTTCAGCATGATTTGTAAGATTACAGTTTTTACAGTTGAGCTGATAATGAAGTGTTCATATTATAGGTGGGTGCAATGGTTCAGCAAACAGTGAATGAAAGATTTGGCAGATGCTTACTGGAATTAAGTGGTAACAATGCAATAATAGTCATGGATGATGCGGATATCAAACTGGCAGTACGCTCTATTTTTTTTGCAGCTGTGGGTACTGCTGGTCAGCGATGTACAACCTGTCGTAGACTGGTATTGAAACCTATTTTGAAAAATTTAATTCACAATTTTAATGCATTCATATGTGATTTTCGTAAGGTATATTTAATATTCAATTTAGCCGCTTTTCATCGCAGTTTCTGCATGAGAGTATTTACTCAGATGTACTAGATCAACTTACTGGACTCTACAAACAAGTCAAAATTGGGAATCCTCTGGAGAAAGGGACTCTGGTTGGGCCTCTCCATACTCGTTCTTCTGTGGAAAACTTCAAGAAGGGTATTTTGGCGATAAAATCTCAGGTATGTCATGTCTAATTTTTCTGTGTTATATGCATGTTTTTGATCGAATATGATGGATGCTTGTATTTTTTGCTCAGGGAGGGAAGATCCTAACTGGGGGATCTGTATTAGAGTCAGAAGGAAATTTTGTACAGCCAACAGTTGTTGAGATTTCTTCGGATGCCGCTGTAGTTAAAGAAGAACTGTTTGCTCCAGTTCTCTATGTTATGAAATTTCAGGTAGTATGTTATCTTTAACTTCTCTTTTATTGAACTTATATTTCCTCATAAATTTAGTTTCTGATTGCACTTCATGATTTTTCAACTTAGAATCTAGAAGAAGCAATTGCCTTGAACAATTCTGTTCCTCAAGGATTGAGTAGTTCAATCTTTACACAAAGACCTGATACTATATTCAAATGGATTGGGTAAGTACTTGGACTTCAATTTTCATCCTTCCTCTATACATCTTCTGGTGACTTTGGCTTAGGCCCTTAAACTCTGTAGCACCAACACTTTGATCGAAAATGTATCTTGGTGTTCGACACTGACACTATTGTTACATTCAATTAATTTATTTTCTCAAATTATTACTCGTGTCGACGTGTTAGTGTTGTGTCTAGTATTTGTGTAGGTATTCATGCTTCTTATATCTCATGTTGTCGTCATTGTGGTGCAGACCACGTGGGAGTGATTGTGGTATAGTAAATGTTAACATACCGACAAATGGAGCTGAGATAGGAGGTGCCTTTGGGGGAGAAAAGGCAACTGGTGGTGGTCGCGAAGCAGGGAGTGACTCATGGAAGCAATACATGCGCCGCTCTACATGGCAAGTCTTAGTTGAATTTAACATGTTCCACTCTCTTATAAGTTCTGTTAATCATAATATAGTACTCTTTTTCTGTGGATATTCTTAATGACATTATAATTGTTGTCCCATGCAGTACCATCAATTATGGAAGTGAGCTACCATTAGCTCAGGGAATAAACTTTGGCTAATCCTTAGACATGAAGATGCTCAGATGCAATTTTCAGCAATTGAAGGTTCTATACCAAATTAAAGTCTAGTTGACATGGACTCAAATGGTCGTTTCAACAAGATGTGTTGTAAAAGTGACACTTTGACTTGATATCATTAAATGTCCAATAAATATGCATGCTTATCAAATGTGGTTATGTTTATCTTGTGGATACACTCATGAATATATTCACTAGGAAGCCGGCTTTGATTCGTTATAATCCTAATTCGGTTTTATCTTACTAAAAGTGTGTTTGACTATGATGACAACTAATTTTGTCCTCTATTTTATGATTTTTAATAAATATATAAAAAATATTAAAAAAAAAATAATGATAAAAATAATAATAAAAATAAATAGTTAAGCTTTTAAACTTTAGAAAAATCATGAATGTTTGGTTTCTATTTGACTCTGATTCCTTTTCAGAATTTTTTACTATTTTCTAAAATATATATATATATATATATAAACGTATTTAATTGAATTGATGATAATAAAAATCATTATAGTGGTCATCATTTAAATAAAAATAAATTGATAAGAAATAAATCAATGGAGTATAATAGTGATGGTAATAAAAATCAGTATAATTATGATCAAAGAAACCGAAGAAATGAATCAATTAAATAAAAAGAAATCGAAAAGAAATAGATTAATGATAATAAATTAACAATTATATAATTTTTTTTACGTTTTTTTTGTTTCACGATTAAGTTTTGGAATTAACTAATTAGAATAAATTCGATTATTGTATAATTGTTTATTTCTTTATTAAATTCGTGATCTTAAATTCTATTGTTATCATCATGGTCACTTCTCGCCACATATGCATTGTTGACTCGCGAATTTGTTATTGAATTTTTATCTTTACAGTTTATAAAAATAAAAAAAGTAGTAAAAGTGTTTCCTAAAAATAAAACGATATACAAATCAATATACAACACATCACTCTTATTATTATTTTTATTACTACCATTATTACTATTATTATCACCATTATATTGTTAATTTATTTTGATATATATATATATATATATATATATATAAAGTAAAATTAATAATAAAATCGGTCAACACATAAATATTTTCTACTCAAAAACTACGTGTGTTTTGATTTTCCTATTGCACCTGGACATACGTAGGAGCAAAGTTTTTCCCTTGTCAAACAAAATTAATAAAAAAAAATATTTCTTCTTCTTTTATTAATGTAAATAATTTAATTATTTTTATTCTTTTTGGGTAAAAATAAATAATTAAATACTTTGTATATAATTAATTATAAGGTAACCGTTTTAATGGACGTTGTAGGATTGTAATATTTCCCTACTCGTAATCGACTCCCGAATCCAAATTTTTGGTTCAAAAATCATTATTTTAGGTTTTATCCAATTTTTCCTTCAATAAAAATAAAATTGGTGACGACTCCTTTTTCGTGAACAAATCGGACGGGAAAGGCTAATAATTTCAACTGCGGTTTTAGGAGGGGTTTGTGTTGAGTTCTCACATCCGCTAGATATATGGCTACATTAGTCTTTATAATTTTATAAGATTCAGACAATCCTTATCTTTGATGTAGCTAAATATCACTAGAAGGGGGGGGGGTTGAATAGGGATTTTGCTGTTTAAAAATAATTTCTATGTGTTTGAAAAACTATCCTCTCACTGAGGATGGCTAGCTCGAGGATGAGATTTTTAAGCTTGTTAGATTTAAGTTGAGCAAAAGAGTAGAAGTAGAGTAATAGAGACACACACACACAATTTTTATACTTGTTCACCCAAAGATGGCTACGTCCAGTCCTCACACCCTTGTGAGATTTCACTAACTTTCAAAGGGATCAATCCTCAACACGGGGATGATTACAACTCGTGTATTCTTTAGCTTCACCAAGCTTACAATCAATTTCTGAATATTTCCAAGTGTAACTCACTAGGAAATTACAAAGTGATATGAGAGTGATTGATACTTAATACTTTCTCAAAGGATATACAAAGATATAGTGTAGGATCAAAGAAAGTAAGAAGTGAGGGTGTTTTGCTCTTGATTAGCTTTAAGATGCTTGATCTTTTTATGCAAGTGTGTTGTGTGTTGAAGAAGATCAGCTTGCTGCAATTTATAGAGTTTTTGTCATGTTCATTTCATAAGCCAAGCCTTTTATGACCGTTGGGAAATCCATTTGAGAACTGCCAAGGTTTTTCTTCATAATTACGAAAATACCATTTAGCTCATTTGAAATATGTCTTCCATGCTTTAGTACGAGGTAGCTGGTTTCTTGGCATTTGGGAACATGAGCTGTCCTATTCTCCTTCCTTGTTTTAAGGTTTGAATATTGTGTGGAGTCAATTTCCTTCTCTTTCTTCAATGCCTTGATAAAGCTTCACATATGAGCTTTTTCTCTTTCCTCCATTTAATGCCTTTGCAAGACATGTGATGTCCTTTTCAATTCTTTCTTCAAGACTATGTGAAGGCTTCACGTGAAGTCTTCTTGCCTTGCCTTAAGACATGTGATTCATTTATTTAGAACAAGTTTTGTTGAGGCGTTTTTGAAGATTTAATATTATAATCCTTTTCAAACCACATAAAGGTATTATGTAGCCTTTTGCCTAAGAAGCCTAAGACATGATGAGTTGTCTTCATAAAGTGTTGGGATGCATTTCAAAATGTTGACTCTAGACACATGCTACTATCATCATTCAACGTGCCTTTCTTTTGAATTCTTGTAACTTTTCTTCCAAGGCCTTTCTTTTAAAATAATAATATTTTGTCTTTATTGAATGAATCACCAATTCATTCTTTAATACCATTTTGCCCTTGTTGAATAAATCATTCTTTAGTACTATTCTGCCCTTGATGAATGAATTCAAATAATTCATCTTTTAATATTGTTCAGCCCCTTGTTGAATGAATTCAAACCAGCAAGGATGCAGATCTGCAGCTCGTGAGGCCATCCTCAGCATTTTCAATACTTAGCATTTAACTTAGAATTTTCTTCTTCTTCTTCTTCCTTAATGAATAATAACCTGATTTTCTTATGTGAATACACTCAAGAGCACATATTAGTCTTTAAAACATAATCATAATCTTTTCATTAATTTTGTTATCATTAAAACCAATTTGGAGAGATTTTGTCTCAACAATCTTGTCCTCACTTTTGAGTTGAATTGTATAAAGTCTAGTTTAACTTATAAATGTCGATGAATGTTGATGTTGTTTGGTTGAATATTTTCATTTGCGTTCGAACATGAAACTTAAAAATTGTGTGTATGAGTTTCAAATGGTATTTAACCATTTTATTTATATTGAATGGGAAGAAAATATTGAGAGACATGTTGAATAACTCATGTGTTTCAACTACACATAAAAAATTCTTTATATATACTTTTTTTTTGATAAATACACATAATGACAATAATACTTACAAACGATAGAAATACTTATAGATTTTCTATTTATTTACAAATTAGTATTTTATTTTCAACACCGTTCCTCAAGTTAGTATTTTATTTTCAACATTCCCCCCAAGCTTGAGCATATGAATCAAATGCACCCAACTTGCTACATATATAACTAATTCTAAGACCTCACAATGACTTTGTAAAAACATTGATCATTAAAATTGACAAAGCTAGTGATGATGTCGCTCGATTCAATCTTTTCTCTAACAAAGTGACAGTTTATCTCAATATGCTTGCTCCTCTCATAAAAAACAAGATTCGAGGCAATGTGCAATGCAACTTGATTATCACATAGTTCTTTTAGTAATTGTTTTAACCATATGAGTTCACATGTTACTAGTGCCATGACCTTGATTTCTGCCTCAACATTGAATCTTGCAACAACATTATGTTTCTTACTTTTCCAAGATATTAAATTTCCTCTAACAAGTACATAATACTTAGACGTGGATCGTCAATCAATGGGTTAGCCTGCTCAATCAACATCTGAGTAATCAACTATCTTAGTATGTCCTTTATCTTCATAATGAGACCTTTTCCAAGTGCACTTTGATGTATTTAAGAATTTGAATTACAACATACATATGTTATTGACAAGAAGAATTTAAGAACTGACTTACCACATTGATCCTATTTCTTCTTGAATCTGATAGAGTCTCCCCTTGATTAGGTAGGATTTTGACATTTGGATCTATAGGAATATTAATTGGCTTGACATTTAATAGACTTGATTCTTCAAAAATATCCATAACATATTTTCTTTGTTAAATTACAAGGTCATCCTTTGATTGGGCTACCTCAATGCCCAAAAAATAACAGAGTTTACCGAGGTCTTTAGTTTGAAACTGATTTGAAAAATGTTATTTCAACGGGAGTATTATGTGCTTATCACTACCAGTTATGACAGGTTGAAAACCCTTTTTTGTTGGCTTGTTCCTTTCCTACTTCAGTGATCTTGTTTGATTCCCGAAGTTGAAGAGATTGAATTTCACATGCAAGGTTGTTTGACAGGTATGATAGGGTTAAATCGACTGATGTTGTTGGAGATTTTGAAAATGAAGGAAAATGGAGGATTTCGAAGAGAAGGTGAACAATAACAATGGGAATATCCTTCAAACTGATTAGGGAAGGAGAAGGGAAAAGTAAGGGGAAATAAGGAAATTCTCCTTTTTGCCCTTTGAGCATTCCTCATATTACCTTCTTGTTCATTCCTATTAAAATTCTTTATTTCTAAATTAACATGTTAATATTCTAAATAATTTTTATTTTACTAAATTTTAATTAAATAGGTTGTTACACAAAATATCTCAAAAAATGGAGAAAAGTGACAAAAAGTATAAGAAAGGTAAAAATGCCTATATAGCTTGAGAGGACAATGACACATCTGTAAAACTTAAGTGTCACAATAAACTTTTAGAAGAACTATTTGACAACATAAAGATCTTGAAGTTTATGATTTTCACGTACCTAGATTTGATGAGGAAGCCATAGTACTTCGCAACAAACAAGTAGAATAAAATGATTTATCTCTTTTTACCTCTTTTCTAAGACATGTGTAAGGATACAAATTATTTTGTGAACATGTTCAGAAAATCAACGTCTCTTTTTATGAGTAGATAGATGACCAATTTATAGGTAGAGACATTTAATCTAATATGTCTGTCAAGTATCAGTATCAATTGACGAAATTGATTCCTTTAATATTTAGTGGTTACTATAGCCTCTTTCTTTCCAATTAATAACTCTTAATATTTAACGGTTATTATAACTTTTGTATTGTCAATTACTAGCTCTTAATAATTGGTGGTTACTACAATTTATTTTATGCTAATAAATTAAAAGGCTATGAACCAATAAAATTATTATATTATTCCACTTGACCTAAAATTTAAAGAAACCTTATACATAAGTATGATACATAAAATATTTTATGTATCAAATATCATCCTTGTGAATATGTAATTAGCTTAATATAATAAAACATTAAATGTCAGTTACGACGGTTATGTATTATTATTTTCCAAAATACACTTTCTTCCCTATACCAAAAACACTAGTGTCCTAATATACAAGTACATAAGCACCTAATAAAATATCATTATGGTCCCATAAAATAGCACTATAGAGTCATATGGAACTGATTCTATTTGTTTCCGCTCTATGTCATTTTTTTGACATTGCATGGAACTTAATATGTCCCCTTTTTGGTTTGGTATTATTATAGCAGAACAAATCTCCATGTTAAATTTCACTAGAATTTTCTTAATATAGGCCTTTTGAGAAAATCCCAACAATCTTTGTGATCTATCACAAAATATTTCAATTCTTATCATATAGGACGCCTTATCCAAATCCTTCATTTCAAAATTCTTAGAGATGTATTATAAGCAATATATTATCAACATATAAGACCAAAACATAAAACTTACTCCTATTGATCATTCGCTATATGCATATATCAACTAGATTTTTTTCAAAATCAAAAGAGATAATGGTATCATTGAACTTAATATCTCACTTCTTTGTGGCTTGTTTTAGTACATATATTAATATATTAAGTTTACACACCATAGGACATTTTCATTTAATTGGAAACCATAGTGTATTATATCATTCGGTTCTGCAATTTGAGCCTCAATTGATCTTAAAGACCTACTTACGTCCAACTCGTTTAGCACCTTTTGGAAATTCAAACATTTCCCAAACTTTATTTTCTTGCATGGATTTTAACTTATCTTTCATGGCATCAATTCATTTCTCCGACTCAACACTGTCTATGGCTTGAAAAAAACAATTGGATCTTTGTTGGTTCCAATGTTGGACTCTTGTAAAGTAAATAAGTCTCATAATAACTCGAGAAAAACTAATTTTATTTCTTTTCGAGATATTCTCAACGAATCCTCTTGAGACTCATTTTTTTTATACCTTGATGAGTTAGTTTTTTCATTGGGTGTGTTATCATTCAAGTTTTGTTCATTGTTGTCAAAAAGTTCTACAATAATATTTGGAACCACATTCAAAACAGTTGTACTCGAATGCTTATAGGTAACGTGATATTTACTTTAACTTGTTTTTATGTCGATATTTTTTTTGTTCCTGTCTCTCCCACTACTTTCACCATTTTCAAGGAACTGTGCATTGATAGTTTCAAAAATTCTTTGTTTATGGTTTGGACAATAAAATATATATCCTTTAGACTTCTCTGGGTAACTAATAAAGTAATCACTTAGTGTTCGAGAGTCTAAATTCTTTTCATACAGATTACATACTCTTGCTTATGTTGTACAACCTCAAACACGTTAGCGCCTTAAACATGGTTCCCTATTTTTCCACAATTCAAATGTAGTAAAAGGATCCGCTTCCCTAGGAACTTTGTTTATACTTATAACCATATCAATTAATGTTCGATTACACTTTTTGTCATACCATTCTATTGTGGTGTGTATGACATTGTGTATTATGTACAAATATTGTGTCTTTCAATAAGTTTTACAAATGGCTTGAAAATTATACCATTTCACCATGTTTTTCATAAAATTCACCACCTCTATCAAATCTTACGACTTTCACTTTCTTTTCTAATTGTTTTTCAACTTCTTTAATATAAATTTTCAAAAGTATCAACTGCTTAAAATTTTTCTTTAAGCAAATAGACATCCATAACATGAAAATTCATCAATAAATGTGATTAATTTTTTACCAAGAGATGAAGTGTCAAAAGGTTCACATATATTAGTGTGTATAAATTCAAGAAGTTGGCTGCTTCTTGTGGCATATTTCTTGTTATGTATGATATGCTTTCCCTTAATGCAATCCACACATAATTCAAGATTAGTAAAGTCAAAATTTTCGTTGGATATGTGAACCAAGCATTTATGCCACAGGTATGCTGAACATTCATTATGTTACACTTAATTCCAATACTTTTGATGCTCAATATGTGACACCATAAACCCCAAAATAATATATACGATAAATTATATCATATTCCTATAAAATTTACAACAGATAAAACTTATTTTCTCCATTGAAATAGTGCAATTTCGATAATCTTGATTTAAGTATAACTACTTGATTTAATTTTAAAAATTTACTAGTACTTCTAAGATTTTCATACAAAAATTAGTTTCAAATTAAATAAGTAAAATACAAATTAAAACTCTTATTCCCAGTATCACCTATCAGAGCGATATTCCTCTCAAACTTGAACTTCAAGACTCATTAACCAGTAATAATTGTGATTTCGCAAACGCAGGACCAAGCCAGTCAAACACCAACAATGAATGAGGTGAGTTTCGATATCATGATGACAATATAATACAAGTAAGAAGAACACACAAACAATCATAACAGAATTGTATCATTACACAAACATTGCTCAAGAAAATTATCAATTAGAAAGTCAAAATCACTCAAGGAAAATCAATACCTTTCACTATTATATCAAATCATCTAAGAGAAATCATAATCACATGTGATACACATTAATCACAACAAACAATCACAAGAAAATCCAATGATATGCATGAACTTAGACTCTACTTCACAATGTGGTACCATTCTAACTCTGAAGTACTTGGTTCGGAGGCTTGATACTATACCACCATCCCAGTGGATGGACAATTCAAATTGGACCTATCCTCATAGATCTCCTCAACACAACCCGAGAGACATATATGTGACAATCGAGGTAAACGTGTGTTGTGTGGTAGCTCTCGACATTTAGAGTGCTACCTCCAAGTCACCTAAGAATTCCCCACGCGAATACCTCCATGGTCTAACAATCTTGCCTTAAGACTAAACAATAGACTGCCACAATCAGGCTCATTCAATTGTACTTCTTTAGAATCACTAGGCATGTCAGGCCCGACCTATACGATGACAAAATAATCTTCACTTCACAAATTCTCAATATTTGTTTTCTCCCCTCGTTAGCTTATGATACTCCATTAAGACCGTCATTTCAAACACGAATTGGAATCACAATTATTTCACCAACTATTGGGTTACTCCAATATTCTCATCACAAATTCACAACATCACTATCATTAATCATATCTCATCACAATTTCATAGTATCACTATCATCAGTCACACATCATCACATAAACTTACCATAAATATATGACATAATTATTATTAATTATACATCATCATAATCACATAAACTTATCAAAATGCATCCACTTTTTATTATCACATCACATAAACATGTCTAATCAAACATATATATAAACTTCATTCGATATCTAGTATCACAATAATATCAAATATCACACATTTAATAAAAATAAATCAAACATTACAATAACGTCAAATACCACACATTTAACGAAGTTAAATCAATCAGCATCTTATAAATATTTCTATTCCACATTTTAATCTCACAATTGTTATATTTTTACATTAATCAATTTATCACTCGAAGGGCTACTGCCATATGTAGCGAGTCCCGAATGAATTATTGGGAAATACGGTTTTCCCGTTCGTCTCCCATTATATTATACTCATGAATTCAAACATTCTCTCACCCCTTACCTTATTTTGATGCTTTCATACACGAATACGATTCTACGAGCAAAGAACCTTTGTTCTTTGACTATTTCCCTTCAATCGATCTAATTCGACAGTTTATGGGTAAACGTTAAAAATAAATTATGAGAAGAGACTCTAAGAACTAAATTTCGAGATTTGGTTATGGTTACTTACCATAAATCAGAAAACTAATCAGTGGATAATATAGCCACTTTTCACACGATCGTTTTGGCGTTGGTTTCACTCTAATTAATAAAATAGTTTATAATAAAATTTGGGGTGTTACAATTCTCCCTTTGTTAAAGAAATTTTGTACTCGAAATTTGTGGTGAGTGATCTAATATCTAACTTACCACCCTCAAGAATCAAACTTAGTCTTTAAATATATTTAAGACATTTACTATTCAATTCAGCACAACATGTCAAAAATCAATTAGCTTAGCATGATGGACTAACATGATACACAAATTTAATTAACACATCACATTCGACAACTCAAATTTGAAAGAAATATTATGATGAATCATTATTGCATATAGATAAAACTAAACATGTGAATATAGTCAATAACATTTATTACTTTCAGTTAAATCAAATAACACATATCAAATATGTGTTTGACTTCAACTAACTTCTCAAACATCACTAGTTTCACTCTTTAAAGAATGTCTAAATCATAACAACAATTACTCTACACATTTCACAAAAGTTAGGCATATAAAGAAACATTTAAAATATTTTACATCTCCAAGAATTACCAAGAGAAATGCATATAACGACTCAATGACATACAATCACTTAGCTATTATTATTTGTTTTAGAAATGAATGTGTCTAATCATAGTGAAATAAGACAAATATTTTCACATATAATTTCAAACACACTCAAAATCTAAATTAGTTTCAAAGTCTTATACACAAGATTCATTTATAGAAATCGTACCATAGTCTTAGATCCTTACCAAGTAGACAATATAGAACAAATAATAAGATACTAACACAATGCACATATTTATTTTCACCAAGTTACTTAGAAGATCAAACCTATTTAGTTAAATATTAATTTATGTACACACCCCCATACCAATTCAAGTCACATGAAATAGTTGTTAGCATTTGACATTGATGTCACATATGACTTATAATGACTTAAAATTACGTAATAGAAGAATATAATTTTTAACTATTTCAAAAATAGAATTAATAGGTATTTGTAATAATAATAACAACGGGTTATTGTTGCCTCTTTTATTGGCGATGAATCATCGGGATAACTAGTTCCTCTTATTCATGTAGTCAACTACTTAAGGTAACCATAACTGTAGTCATTCAAATTCAAACATGAATAATTAAAAGTATCTTTAACGTGATTCAGGAGTGCGAAGACGGCGCCACAACTCCTACTCCTTACTTCAAGTTAAAAACTCACTTAATTACACATTCACAATAATTTATTTGTAATTTACAACTAGTTACAACAACACAAGAAAGGACACTAACATCAATATATAATCAATAATTCGATTGAAGAAATATAGAACTATTTGACTTTTAAATACTCTCGACTACTCTAACTCTATACACTAATTCCCAAAAATTAGAACACTTGAAACACCAACAATTTCATATTTACATAATCATATACATTCGACTACTCTAACTCTATACACTAATTCCCAAAAATTAAAACACAACCAATTTTATATTTACATAATCATATACATGCATATAACTAATTCAATAATTGGCATCATGATTTAGAATATCCTCATAGCAATACAATAACTACAAATTTATTACAATTAAATTATTAATTGACTTTTCTTTTAATCAATCTTTATCATTTAACGAAGATTGAAACAAAGATTTTTCAATTTGCAAGTAAAGTAAGCAACTATTTTTATTCAAAGTTAATGTAACAATCATAAAATTAAAATTAAAATAAATCTCGTTGTACATAAATCATTTTAGTGATTAATCAATACTCTAAAATTTGATTTCAAACACTTAAATTATTTTAAAAGAATCACTACTCTTATAATACC
>JBBPBT010000420.1:1692709-1703415 GCA_037974875.1 Cicer bijugum
AGATAAATAAATGAATAAATACATGATAAAGTAAATAATAAATAAATAATTAAGTAAATAAATATAGAATTGGAAAAAGCTACAGCTGGGTATAAAGGCTTATGACATGGAAATTCTTAAATAAATAAATACGTAAATTAATAAATAAACAATAAATAAGTAAATAAATAAATAAATAACAAAATAAATAATAAATAAATAAGTAATTGAGTAAATACATAATAAAATAAATGATAAATAAATAAATAATAAATAAATAAATAAGTAATTGAATAAATAAATAATGAATAAATAAATAAATAATAAAATAAATAATAAATAAATAAGTAAATTAAGTAAATTTTGAATATACATTCAGTCATAGTTCAGTGGTATGTCTAATCCTAAAAATTAGAATAAAGGGACACATGCTTAGTGTTACGATGGCTGATCATAAAACTTAGATATTACTGAAAATTGAAATAACGGCATATATGCTATGTACTCATATAATTCGATATAGTAACTAGGACTGCATACATACTATCCAACATTACCACACTTTGATTAACAGTCCAATATTGATATAATTATCCTATTTAAATATATTTGATGGAATTGGGAAATTGTACCTGGTTTTTTTTGAAATCAATATATTGTTTTGGTTAATGAAATGAGAGTGGAGGCTACAAGGTAGCAACCGATCATTTCTACTATTTCTCTTCTGTTTTGGGAATTTGTGGAATATAGGATGTGCCCAGCCAATTTTTCTTTTCGGAACAGGAGGCAGAGTAATATGTCATTCTATAGCCTCTCATATATATATATATATATATATATATATATATATATATATATATATTAGTGGATTTAGGTTTTGTTATCTGGGCCTGTTCACAAAATATGGGCTGGTTATTGCCATAATCCCTTCCCACTATTAGAATTTTTATTTTTATTATTATTATTATTATTATTATTAATAACTCACTCTATTAGTGCTAAATAATAAATTAATATAGCAACACAATTTCACTCCTTATAGTATTTTATTTAAATATATATATATATATAATTTTATTAAGTTACATACAATTAAAATCAATAATTTAAATCAATTATTAAGGCAAACATATAGACACACCTAAAGAGATTAGAACATATATTAACACTCATATATAAAAATAAAAATAAAAATAAAATATAATATTGTATCATTATACTATTTAAAATAAGGTAATGAGAAATTGGGGTGTTACAAAGTCATTCAAAATAAATTTGATATGGAAACTACACACTTAATCAGAACATTAGTGCTATAAATTGTTTCCACAAAATAATTTTGCTATCATCAAAACATGCAAGGGTCATAGTTCTTCAAACCAACTTAGTTATAACAAAAGTGTCATTCTTTAGCAGAAAAGTGACATTTGTTCTGATGTTATAAAGTTCTTGGCTTTTAGCTTCAATGCTTTCCAAGCTCCATGAAATAGGTTGACATAACAACTCTTAAAATTCTTTAGTTGATTCTCCTCTTGAATGATCTTTCCAATCAATTCATGAATATCCCACTTGTCTCTCATAGTGTTGTAGTTAATTTTCAAAGCTCCATACTCAGAAGAAAGTGAGTTCAAAATATATTAAACCATAAAAGAGTTATTCATTGCCATATCCAAATACTATGGTCTTGTTGTGATGTTAGTTATCTCAATAGGGCACTCTTGCATCCCTCACTGTAACACCCCGTTTTTCAAAGCGAGGGTGTATTTTTTTTTTTTTCGAAAGAAATTAAAAATACAACAAGGAAATAAATAAAACCTAGCAAATTAATAAAATAAAACCTTTGGATATATAACTAAGTCATTAAAATTTACAAGCAGCGGAAAAGTTTTTCAAAATATAAATCCAAGGCATGTCCTGCTGTCAGCAATAGTACATGTACATCCTTTCAACTTTACAATAAAAGTAGCCCAAAAGAAGGACATATGTGTCCTGAGTGACAACCTAGTCTGATCATTCTATACATAACCAAAAAAAACTATACGCCTTGAGTAATCTCCACGCGCCCCGTGAGATTCTCCTAACATAGCTCCAATCAAGCACTCCCATCCACATTCCCTTCCGGAGGGTACGTACCGGTAGGATCATCCTGACTCTCATCTGAGGGCAAAGCCCAGATTTCCACAATAGTTGTAAAGGGTCACCAACTGAAATTAACAGTTAACACATAACATTTAAACTTTTCAATGCACAAATAACCTTTTCAATTTATCAAACATATTAGATGGGTTTTTCCACATGCTAAAAGTTCATGTAAAGCTTGCCAAATGTAAATGACATCAAATAGAGTTATCAATCCATCAAGTAATACATAACTGAACAAAGCATTGATAAATCAATTGAGAAATCAATTATCAAACTCAACATAAGATTTCCCACTGAACCAATCGATTGGAGAAATCAATTTCCTGAAAGTTTTTGGTGAAAACTGAACTCTGGGCTTAAATCAATCGATTGGGTAAATCGATTGACTCAATCGATTGGGTAAATCGATTGACAGACAGAGCCCCTGTATTGAATCCAATCGATTGGGTAAATGGATTTCGGGAAAACGAAGCCCCTGACTTGAATCCAATTGTATCCAAATCGATTTACCAAATCGATTTCTTAAATGATTTTGAAATACTTCTTACAAAATCGATTGGGTAAATCGATTTCGTGAATGACAGGGCCCCTGCAACTCATCAAATCAATTGGGTAAATCGATTTCCCTGTGTATTCTTTCAAAAATACATAAACTAACTCAATCACATACAAACACCACTCCAAACCTTAACACTTAGCAATACCCATACAAGCACCACGTCATTATGAGTTTCGAAAACGTTTTTACAACCTAACATACTATCACACAATTCCAAAACATAACTCTTAGTGCAATCAACGAAATCACAATCTGAATCAAAACACACTTACACATAATTTCAAACCATAACACTTAGCAAAATCAACACAATCATAATTTGGATCAACCACGACTCATGTGCCGAGCACCCTAATGCAATGCGTATATGCCAAAATGCATGGACTCGGAATTCCAAACCAAAACCCTCCTCGAAGGGCCGTAAATCATAATTGTACCGCCTATCGCAGGCCAAAGTACCAATTACCGAGGTGCCACCTATCACGGGTCTGCACGATTTACTAAAAAGCGTAAACCATAAACGTACTGCCTATCACGGTCCCGTATCGTTTACCAAGGTGCCACCTATCACGGGTCTGCACGGCTTACTAAAAAGAACATAAATTGTAAAGGTACCGCCTATCACAGGCCAAAGTACTCTTTATCGAGGTGCCACCTATCACGGGTCTGCACAATTTACAAAAAACTGTAAGTCGTAAATGTACCGCCTATCACGGGCCAAAGTACTATTTACCAAGGTGCCACCTATCACGGGTCTGCACAACTTACAAAAACGTAAATCATAAATGTACCGCCTATCACAGGCCAAAGTACTATTTATCAAGGTGCCACCTATCACGGGTCTGCACGATTTACAAAAAGCATGAAAATGCATGAGCGTATACTGACTCCATTCACAACAATCGTTAAACAAATGTAGTTATTAAAAGATTCCCCATTTTTAACACTCATTTGACTTAAACGATTTTCACGCCAAACATTAAGCAAACAGACATATTAAGAGATTCCTCATTCTTAATATACTTTTGACTTAAACGATTCCCACAACAAAACATTCAGTAAATAAGACATTAAGAGATTCCCCATTCTTAATACTCATTTAACTGAAACGATTTTCAAAAACAAACATTAAGTAACCAAGACATTAAGAGATTCCCCATTCTTAACGCTCAGTTAACTTAAACGATTTTCAAGCAACGTTAAGTAACTAAGATATTAAGAGATTCCCCATTCTTAACAATATTAAGTAAACGAGACATTAAGAGATTCCCCATTCTTAATTCTCATTTAACTTAAACGATTTTCACATACTCACATTAAGTAAACAAGACATTAAGAGATTCCCCATTCTTAATACTCATTCAACTTAATGGTTTTCAAATTCCACACAAAACCAACTTTCACATACTTTCACAATCAATCCCTACTTCATTCCAAATCATTTTCCACACAAACCACACAAAACAAACTCACACATACTTTCACAATCAATCCCTACTTCATTCCAAATCATTTTCCACACAAACCACACAAAACAAACTCAAATTTCATCAGTTATCAATTTAGAATACGTCAAAACAACGAACACAAATCAACATAATCCATCACTCAAACACAACAAGTTTCATATACTCAAAATCATACATAAATGGGTTTAAAATTCATTCTCCATAAAACCTTACTTTAACCCTAACCAAATTCTTTTCCACACAACCACAAGTAAGTCCCTAAATGCAAACTAAAAGTTTGGAAGGAGCCCTTACCTTCACTTTAGCTTTTTCGTCCGATTACGGTTCCGTGAGCAAATCCGGTAAAAATCTCCGCTCGCAATGCCGCTTCCAAAGTTAGCTCACTAGCACCGTAGTGTAGTGGTGAGCAACTTTCCCTTCTATCACTTCTTGAAATGACGCTTAGATCTAGATGAAACGGGGATATTTGAGTTTGAATCCCTAATACCGTTTTTCTCCGTTTTCGAATCAAAGAGGAAGAGTGAAGTTGAGAAATCCTTGTCCTATAACCCACTATCAATTTCGAACTCTAAGGGAGGAAAAGAAAGCAAAAACGAGCAACAATGGAGGGAGGAAGAAATTTGTTCACGCGAGGTAGTGAGGAAGAAGGAAATTATGATTTTCCTTCCTTTGTTTTTCCTTTCTCTCTTTTTCTTTCCTTTCTACTTCTCTTCTCCTTATTTCTTTCTTTTCCTTTTCTATATATATATATATATATATATATATATTAATAATAATTAACAAATATCTCCAACTTTATAGATATTTATTAAATTATTCTTTTACCCAAAACGCATAAAACTATTCGTAAAAGATTCACCGCAGTTAATTAACTTATTTATCGACGAGTAATTTTAATCAAGCATCAAAATACCTTTTGATTATATAAACTCCAAAATATTAATAACTTTGGCTAAAAAGCCCCTGAGTTCAATACCAAGATCCATTAAAATACATAAAGTACACTTTAAAATTATGGGTCTTACACTCACGACCCATTAAACTTCATGACATTGAGTGACTTATTATATTAATGTTGTTTGCAATAGTCATTCACATAAATGTAAGACTCAACCAGTCGGACCTCTCCCATGCCTTAAGCTCGAACTTTTCATCCTTAGTGTTTTTATCGTCACCACCATGTTTATCCTCCAAAAGTGATCAGTCAAAGTTCAAAGCACCTAAGTGGAAATTCACTTGTTCACTTAATTCATAAAAATTCAAACCGAAGAAAATGGTAACAAATGCTGCTTTTGAATGGAAAAAAAAAACTGTTAGAAAATAATCCTTTTCTTTATATATAGATAGTGGATCATAAAAGTAAGATGATATAAATGGAAAAATATCATTTCTAGACATTTTTTAAGTAATAAATAATTAGAAAATAATTTATAAGTAATTTCTGTATTTTTCTAAAAGTTTAATTGTTATATATTTTTAATAATTTTTTTATTATCAATATATTACAATAATTTATAAACATAACTTTAAACATAATTTTAATAAAAATAAAATATATAATAATTTAACAATTATGATACGAATAATATATATGAATTAAAAACTTCTAATAATCATCTTATGTGCGAAAAAAATTGATAATAATTATAAGCAAAAATATAGACAGAGAATTTTAAAATAGAGTAATTTAATATTTTTTGTAGTTATTCCTTTTGTCTTATATAGATATTGGATTATATTGGTAAAAAGTAAAATATTACAAATGGTAAATAGATATACGTCAAATCTATTTATAAACACTTCTAAATTAGAAAGGAATCAAATTAATTTCTAATCAACTTCTACATTTTCCAATAATTACTTTAAATGGGTGTGAAGAGAAAAAGTGATAATAAAAATTTCCTGTAAACTGAAATAAGTTTGATGTATTTAATTTAAATTTAAAATTAATATACCAATTTTCTTTAACTCACTACTTTTATTTATATTTAAAATATAAGGGAATATATAATATCATAGCCTATAGCTCAAAGAGTAATGATTCCAATTTGATCAATCTTCCTTTGTTCAAAAGAATGGCAATAATCTTAACCTTGTTTCTAGCTGCTTTAGGTGCTCTCACATGTCAAATCTTCTATTTCTCACCTATAGATCCAGTTTTGCTTGAAATACCACCTTCTTTATTTTCCACTCTTTCAACCAAAAACAACCAATTACAGGTGAAAAAAAGTTTAATGAATACTTGTTGCATGATGTTATAATTATTGTTTTTATGTTATATAAATTGTTAATTTCCTTAATAAACAGAATGTGATTAAACTTGGAGAAGGATTATTGAGGCAACCAGAAGATGTTTGTGTGGATAAAGAAGGTATCATCTATACAGCTACAAGAGATGGTTGGATTAAAAGATTGCCAAGGAATGGAAATTGGGAGAATTGGAAGTATATACATAATTCTACTTTGATTGGAATCACAACATCAAAAGATGGTGGTCTCATTGTGTGTGATGGTACTAAGGTAAATAATTAAGAGTTTTAAGGCAAGACATCGACATAATCGACATAATATAAAAATTTTTTTACGTTGACAGTGCATATAAATTAAATCCAATAATTAGTTAATGTTTTATAATTTATGTTAAAGTTTGATTGTGTGACTCTACTTTGCAATTTAGCTATGAAATCTTCTCTGTTTTAGTAAATATCATGTCTTCACCCAAATTTTTTTTTTTAATAAGAAAAAGAGGATATGATTTTGACAACAAATATGTGATTATAAGTTGTGAATGTCCTCACCCTATAAATTGATTTAGTTGGTTCAGTTTGGTCTAATCTAAATATCTAAATTTTAAGAAATTGCAAGAAATGAAGAAGAGTATAGTCATATTTTTAACTTTTAGGACTTGTTAAAAAAATTCTTAAGAAAAATAGTCAATATGTTCAATATAAAATATAGTATGATTGCAGGGTTTGCTCAAGGTTACAGAAGATGGTTTCAGTGTTATCCTTTCACTAGAGAATGATTCTCAATTAAGGTGAGTCTCACATAAATAATTCATGTATATATATTTATTTTCTGTTTTGCTATGTTCTTTAATGTGTAGTTACACTTTTTTAGAAAATAATTATTTTTTTAAATAAAATAATCACAAATAAGAGCTAAACTCTTACTATTTGAATGGTTGGAAATGTAAAAGTAATAGTAAAATAATTAAATAGACTATTTAATTAAATGAGAGTATTAATAAAACAAATTATAAATATTATCTTAGATTAAGTTTTTGGGCTCCCAAGTATGAACCCTTTTAAAGAGGTCATATCTTTGAATCAAATTTTTAAGAGTTTCGAAATTTTTGAAATAGAAATTTTTCACATATAGAAACTTTCGAATGAGGAGGTGAAAAAATGAGTGGTAAAAAAAATTAAAGATTTTATAGAAAGACAATTGTATTTTACGTAGATTGAGGGGTGGGTGCATGTATGAGAGTGTAACATAAAATACTTCATTTCTCGCAATTGAATTGAATTTCTTCAGTTCTATTCATTTTCTTCACTTTCTTAATTGTTGATATGGAGAATAGGGGTGGGAATAGGCCAAGCCAGGCCAGGCTTTGAAAGGCCTGAGTTTGACCTATGATTTATTTTTTCGGCCTACGGTCTATCATAGGCTTTTTTTCGGCCTAAGTCTGACCTTTTTAATAGTTTGGTCTAGCTTGGAAGTCTTTTTAGAAGCCTTTTTAAACGAGTCAATTATTACTTCTTAAACAAATAAGGAACAACTACTAAGTGATTGACTAATTGAACGGTTACCGAATATAAAACTATTACCAAATATAGAACTGCTACCGAATATGGAACGACTATTGAATATGGAATGATTAGTAAGTGATTGCCTAATTGATAGAATTTAAAATAGAAAATAATATTACTAATATAATAATAAAAAATAATATTAATAAATAATAAATATATATAGGCCGGCCTGTTAGGCCTAACAGACTTTTTTATAAGTCTGAACTTGACCTATTTAAATAAATAGGCTTTAAAAACAGTCTGAGCTTAGTCTTTTTATTAAATAGGTCAGGTCAGGCCAGACCATAGGCCCCTACGGACGTCCTAGCCTATTCCCATTCCTAATGGAGAAGTTATACACTACTGAAAAAAAAACATATAAACTACCGTCTCTATATATAAAATCCATTTAGATTTTATTCTTCCTCTCTTTTCATAAAACCTCTTTTAAATTTTTAGATGTTTTGGTGATTTTTTTTATCAATATAACTTTAATTACATTGCATATTCTTTGCAATTTACAATAAATACTATAATAAAAACAACAATTAATTTTCTTTCTTAAAACATAAATATATAAAACAACATAAATTGTTAATAAATTTAATATTATTTCAACTTAATACATGTGATTTAGTCAGCAGAGCCCTATAAATATAGCCAGCTGTAAAAAAATAAACCTTTTTAATACTCATTTAAAAAAGTGGATACATTTATATACTCATAAATAATTGAATGATGTTTTCAAAAAAAAATTAAAGAAAAAATTACTATAAATTAAAATAATACTATTAACTATTTTCAACCTTCTTAAATGAATAAATTCTTTCCACCGAACTAACATTGACCTTTTTAAATATGATTGAACAAAACTTTTTTCTTTTGACTTATACTCAACAAAAACTTTAGGATGTCTTGCTACCATTCAAATTAGGTCCACCTTTGGACCCCTATATATATGGTCCATATTAGATGCAGTCATGCATGCAATTCTAACACCTACAATGTGACCACAAAAATAGGTAGGAAAGACTCAGACTCAAGGCAAGTTGATCTACAAGTAAATGTGGCACACTAACGTGACCCTAAACTCGGTCTAGATGATGACAACACAATAATAGTCTAAACTTAAATGTCAAAATAATTTTCACTCTTTATAAAATTTCAAGTATACTTCAAAACTAAATTTTATTGAGACTATGTCTTTAATTAGTCCATAGAGGAATTAAAATCATCCTTTTTTATTTTTTCATAAACTTTATTTTTAAACAGAGAATTTAAAATAAATTTATATAAGGACCAAAAGACTAGGAAAAAAATTATAATTTGGAGGATGTTTTTAGAAATATCACCATTTTTTTAATATCAAAATACCCCACTCTTAGTTTTATATATTAGATTGTCCTACTTTTTGGGTTTAATAGGAACTAGGAAGTCGTTGGCCAATGATGCCACCAGCTGAAGGCAACATTGAAATGGACCTAGTGGGAGGTCGCTAGCCCAGGAGGTAGGGGTGAGAATAGGACAGGCCATATCAGGCTTTGAAAGGTTTGAGTCTAGCCTACAATTAATTTTTTAGGCCTAAGCCTGGCCTACGGCCTATCATAGAAATTTTTTTCGGCATGGCTTAGCCTTTTTAAAACTTTGGTATGGCCTGGAAGTCTATTTAAAAGTCTTATTAACATTAAAACATTTAAATACTCTCCATATACCAATATCAATGTACTCATCTATATATATTAAACAAAAAATAATTTTTTTAACAAAATAATTTAAAAAAAATCTGAAACAAATATCCTTTAAACTCTAAAAAAAATAATTTTTAGTTTCAAAGAATATATTTTTTTATGAAACAAATGCACCGATCATTACCTCTGAAACAAATATGGAATCTCAAACAAATAAAGAACGACTACATGGAATCTCAAACAAATATAGAACGACTACTAACTAATTAAATGACAACCAAATATGAAATCGCTACCTAATATAGTGATTGTATAGAATTTAAAATAGGAAACTATATTATTAATATCATAATAATAAATGACATTAATACATAATAAATTATATAGGCCGGTATGTCAGGTCTAATAGACTTTTTTATAAGTATGAGTCTGACCTATTTAAATAAATAGGCTTTAAAAATAGTTTGAGCCTAACCTTTTAAATAAATAGGTCAGACCAGGCTAGACCATAAGTAGGTCAGGCCATAGGCCCCTGACGAACGGCTTAGACTATTTCCTTCCCTACCAAGGGGCGATCTCTTATGAGGGTTGAATGTTTTTTTTGGTCGTTTTATATATTATTATATCAATTTAATATATTAATAAATAATTAAATTAATAAATAATACATTAATAAATAAAAATAATGATAATAATAATAATAAATATTATTATTATTATGATTAAAAATATTATAATTAAAAATAATTAAAATTATAAATAGTAAATTATATTGTAAATTGGAAAATATAATTGGACAATTATATTAGAAATTGGAAAATACATTTGGACAATTATTTATTTAATAAATTAAAACTAATTATAATATTAAAAAGAAAACAAAATACTAATAAATAATAATAATAATAATAATAATAATAATTTGATACTTATCAAATTTGCTACTGACCAAATTGTAGAATTTGTTATTAATCAATTTACTAAAATTAATTTGCTACTTACCAAATTTGCTACTTATCAAATTGGACACTTTGTCATTAATCATTTTGTTACTTATCAAATTATACAATAGATT
>JBBPBT010000420.1:1706953-1725284 GCA_037974875.1 Cicer bijugum
TTATTATTTCATTTGCATAAAAAAAAAAAAGCAAAAATATTCCAAATTAACCGGGTTTTATGACCTTGGGAGTGATTATTGTTTTTCCTTCTCTCTTTTTAATTGTTATTTTAATTTATAATGAATTGTTGATTTATTGTACATAATAGGTACATCATTGTAGAATTAATAGTTTATCCTAAGATTCAAACCAATAAGGAGTGATGTTAATTTGTTTTTCTAAAATGTTAATTGATGCCACAGTTAACTTCTGAAAAGACAAGGTTTGTGCACACCTCTAAACTAATCAAGCACTTGTTAGCTTCATTTCCAAAGCTCATTAACCTGATTAATACTTCAAATAAGTCAGCAATGGTGGTGAAAGTAACAAATGAAGGCAAGATTATCGAAAAGTTTGGTGATAGTGAAGGGAAGGTGATGAATTTTGTAACTTCAGCTGTGGAATTTGAGGACCATCTTTACCTAGGTAGTCTTACATCTAACTTTGTTGGAAAATTTCCACTCCAAATGCATAGAAAAAGTGAAAATATCTTATGAGTTTTTGTATGTATAGCACATCTAAGAGTTAGTACTATTATGTAAGTAAATCTATGTTTGTTATTGATATAAAGAAGAATAATATTTTATGGTTTGTTACTTGTTTCAAGATGATACTTTAGAATCTATCAATGTTGCAAGAAAAATGAGATGAATAAACTACTAAATTTATTTATGTTGAATTCTTTATAATATACTTTTTCTAGTTTTAAATATAAGAGAATATAGAATAAAAGAAACTGCATTTTCTATTTTACTCTACTTTATCTTATATTTAAGAGTTAGACACTACAATTATCATAATAGATACGGATGAGGCAAGAGGGCAAGAGGACAGTTTCATGTTGATCCAAACAACCAAGAATTAAGGAGCAATATAGTGAGAAATTATAATTGCATAAACGATAAAATAGTTACATCATTATCATAAAAAAAAAAATAAAAAAAATGACAATACCTCAACATCTATATATAAATTGAAATTGTTTTCTAAGTGTATGTTATGATTGCACTAACAATTCCTAAGCGCATTATAATCATGTTGTAATAAGAATTAATCAACAAAATAGAAAGTTAACAATTGCAAAAATAAAAAAATAAAAAACTGAAACGGATAACGTTCTTGGCCATAACTGAAAATACAGAAAACGGAGAACGTTGCTGAAAACGGAGAACGTTCTCCTTTCTGCAGTATAAAGAAATCAATTTTTCAATCAATATAAAACTAAAATAAAGAAAGATAAGAGAAGAATAACACCAAGATTTACGTGTTCAATCTCAATTAATGAGACATACGTCACAAGCAAGCAAACAAGACAATTCATTATAGAGATTTGAATTTACAAGATTAAGCCACTTCAAGATTGTTCTCTTCCTAGTATCTATCACTGTTGAGACTCATGAATACTAGTCTTTTTCTTCCCAATCTCTTTTTTTTACTCTTCCTTAATCTCCTTTTTGTATTCCTACGAATCTTCTTGGTAATTGCATAAACCTCTATTCTCACATTACAGCAACAAGTGCATTTTACAATTATATATAGTATGCTAAATCGGTTAGCGTAATTAACTATAACTATCTTGTCATAACAAAATTGGTCAAATTCAGTTATAACAATAACGAACTCCAAGTTGTTGCTAATTTAAGGCATATCTCCACAAGAATTTACTCTTTGTCGAAGTCAAATATGTCCAAGCAATGCTTGAACTTAGTTTGTGAAAGTGATTTGGTGAAGGCATCAACATGATTGTCCTTAGTTGCAATCTTCTCCAATGTAACCTGCTTTGAATCAATCACATCCCTTATAAAGTGAAATTTAACATCAGTGTGTTTAGACTTATTATGGTACACTTGATGCTTGGATAAGTATATAGCACTTTGACTGTCACAATTGAAACATAATTTTGATTTATTCCTAGTTCCTCAATCAGTTCTTTCATCCATATATATAGCTTCTTTAACACCTTTAGCAAGAGCAATGAATTCAACTTGAGTTTTAGAAAGAGCTACCACTATCTCTATAATTGCTCTCCAACTTACAGCGTTCCCTTATAGAGTGAACACATAATCATAAATTGATTTTCTAGTATTTATGTTTCCAACATAATTTGAGTCGACATATTCCTTGATTGGTTCCTTGTTATGATGAGTCTTTTTGAACTCTAATCCTGTTGTCAGAGAGCCATTTAAGTACCTCATAATCCACTTGAGTGTTGACCAATGCAATACTCTTGGATCATTCATAAATCTACTAACAACATTCACATCATAAGCCAAATTTGGCATGCTGTAGAACATTTCATACATTATGTTGCCAACTCCACTAGCATAAGGAATAATACTCATTCTTTGTCTTTCCTCATTAGTTTTAGGTGAGTCTTTCTTGGAGAATTTGAAATTTTGTTCCAAAGGAGTAGTAGCATGTCTTGCCTTATGCATTCTATATTTAGTGACAACTTTCTTTAAGTAGGCAGCTTGTGAAATATACAATTTCCCATTCATTATGTTTCTATTAATGTCCATTCCTAAGATCCTCTTGGCATCTCCAAGTTCCTTCATCTTAAATTCATTGCTAAGGTCAAATTTAAGCCTTTTAATATGGTCCTTATTTGAGCTAGCAAGAAGAATGTCATTTACATAGAGTAATAGGTAAGTGACTACTTGTTCTTGACTATCTCCTTTAAGAATGTAAACACAGCTGCCAAAGCTACAACTTTGGAAACCAGTTCTTATCATGAAATCATCAAACTTCAAGTACCATTGTCTATGACTTTGCTTTAGGCCATACAATGACATTTTTAAAAGACAAACCTTGTTGTTGCCTTTAACAAATCCTTCAGGTTGCTGCATATAAATGGTTTCTTCAAGATCACCATGTAGAAATGTTGTTTTGACATCTATTTGCTCTAATTCTAAGTTTTGTTGAATTACAATTGAAAGCAGAATTATGATTGAACAGTGTTTTACAGCAGGTGCAAGTAATTCATTGAAATTTATTCCTTCAAGCTGAGAAAATCCCTTTGCAACTAATTTTGCTTTGAACTTTATCTTCTCTTGTCCTTGAATTCCTTCCTTTCTCTTGAACATCCATTTTGATCCAATTACCCTTTGATTCTTAGGAAGGTCAACCAAAGTCCAGGTTTGATTCTTTTCTAATGACTACATATGTTTATTTATAGTTATCATCCAAGCTTCTTTATTTTCACTGTTAATGAATTCTTTGTAGTTTCTTGATTCATCTCTTTGAAGATCTTCAACAACACTTAGAGCATAACAACTTAAATATGTTTGACCATATCTAATTGGAGGCTTGATAACTCTTTTTTCTCTATCCTTTACCAAGTTGTAATTGACCAAATCTAGTTATGGCGCATCATTATCATCAAGTGGTGTATCATTCATGTCTCTATGATTAGTCTCTTGGTCTTCAGGTGACTCCACCTCAATTTGAACACTCTCAGTATTGCTGCTTAAAGTGTTATCTTGCTGATGTTCTTCATTTCTACATAACTGAAATAGAGAATGTTCTTCGTTTCTACATAACTGAAACGAAGAATGTTCTTTGTCAATCATAGGCATTCTTGTTTCATCAAACACTACATATCTTGATATGATGCACTTAGGCACACCTTGGTCAATTCTCCATAATTTGTAACCTTTTATTCCTTTAGGATATCCAATGAAAACACATCTGATTGTTCTAGAATCTAATTCATCTTGCTTTGTGTGAATAATTGCTAAGGAGTCAAATACTTTCAGAATTGAGTAGTCAGCTGGTTTGCCATTCCACATCTCAATTGGTGTCATAAAGGGAATCTATTGATCAGGTACACTGCTGTAAATGCAGTTTCTCCCCATAATGTTTTAAGCAGCCCTGCACTCCAGATCATACATCTAACCCTTTCCAAGATTGTTTTGTTCATCCTTTCAGCAATGCCATTTTGTTGAGGGGTGCCTGCAACTATTCTACGTCTTTAAATACCTACATCTCTGCAATACTTATTAAACTGCTCTGAAAGATACTCCAGGCCATTGTCAGTACTTAACATTCCAGTTTAGATTCCTTTTGAGTTCCAATTTGCATATGTCATTATTTAAATTTCATAAAAGTGTCACTTTTATTTTTAATGACATAGATCCATACTTTCCTAGAATAATCATCAATGATAGATAGGAAATAAAAGCAGCCAACATGAGTCTTTGTCCTTGAAGGACCCCCACAAATCAGAATGAGCATATTCAAAAGGTATAGAGGTGTTGTGTTTGGCAACACCAAAACTAGTCCTCTTAGACTTTCTTAGAATACAATGATCACAAAATTCCATTTTTTCAATTTTGTCACCATTAAAAAAAATTTGTTTTGATAACTCAATTAAACATTTTTCACTTAAATATCTTAACCTCATATGCCATAATCTAGTAGATGAATGCAAACTAGTGCTAGCAACTGAAGCTTGTACAATTATGGTAGAACCATCTAAAATATACAAGTCATTTCTTTTAATGCCTTTAACAATGATATCATTATTAATAATAGTCATGATACCATCCTTTTTGTTTGTCGAATATCCCAAAATGTTAAACATGCCAACATAAATTAATTTTCTTTTTAATTCAAGTATGTACCTTACATCCTTCAGCAGTGCCTTATTGCCATTAAACATTATGAATCTGATTGTTCCTTTGCGTTGTACCTTGCATGATTTTTTTGTTGCCAAGTAAAACGATTCCACCATCACAAAGATCTATTGTTTCAAAATAATAATTTCTTAGACACATGTGGAAAGTACATCCTGAGTCTAATACCCAACTTTTTTACCTTCAGAATTTGAAATCATCAAGGCCTCTACAGATTCATAACCAACAGCAACAAGTGTAACATTTCCTGAATCTTGAGAGTTTCTTGATTCCTTTCTTTCAGGGAAATCTTTCTTGAAATGTCCCTTCATGTGACAATGGAAACATTTATACCTCCCTTCAAATTCAAATTTAGTTCTTGAATTTGACCTAAGTTTATTTCCATTTGATCTTTTCTTGTCAGTTCTTCCTCTGGTCGCAGTTAAACTTTCAACATGATTATCATTCTTGAACTCATGTCTTTTATAACTTTCTTTTTTCGGATTGAGGCATGCACTTCTTCAATAGTAATTGTTTATTCTCTTCCAAACATGATATCATCGTTGAAGTGTTTGTATGAACTAGGCAAGGCATTGAGCAAGATCAGAGCTTGGTCTTCATCATCTAACATCACTTCTGAATTTACTCAATCATAAAAAATCTTATTAAATTCAGCAATTTGTATTGTAACAGGTTTTTCTTCATTCATTTTAAAAGAAAACAATTGATGTTTCAAGGATAGCCTATTTGAAATTGATTTAGTCATGTAGAAATATTCAAGTTTAAGCCAAAATGTTGTTGCTGTTCTCTTGCAACTTCCCTCAAAGTTTTGTCTCCAAGACAAAAGATGATAGTAATCTTTGTTTTTTCAATCAGTTCTTCCTTTTCATAAGTAGTCATTGTCCTAGAAAGAGCTGATTCACCCTTCAACGCATTCATCAAACCATGTTGAACCATAACAACATGCATCTTTATCTTCCACATACCAAAATGATTTGATCCATTAAACTTTTCAATATCAAACTTTGTGGTTCAACTCACTGTTGCTCTATTCCCATAGAAGACGCCAATTGTTAAAATAATATTGAGATCTGCAACAAGAATTGAACAACAAAATAGAAAACTAACAACTGTAGAAAAGAAAAAAAAAAACTGAAATGGAGAATGTTCTTCGTTTTTGTTGGAAAAGGAGAATGGTCTTGACCAAAACTGAAAACACAGAAAATGGATAACATTGCTGAAAATGTAGAACACAGATAACGTTGTCCTTTCTACAGTTTAAAGAAATCAGTTTTTCAATCAATGTAAAATCAAAATAAAGAAAGATGAGGGAAGAATAGCACTAAAATTTACGTGTTCAACCTCAATTAATGAGGCATACGTCATGGAAAACCAAACAAGACAATTCACTATTGAGATTTGAATTTACAAGATTAAACCACTTAAAGATTGTTCTCTTTTTAATATCTATCACAATTGAGACTCAACAATACTAGTTTTTTCCCATAGAAGTGGGTTTTAATCATAGTTCAAGTAATTAATTTGTTTATGAAAATTGATTAGAATAGTTTTTTATTTTAGTAACATCATGCGTGTTTCTATTCAATTGAAAAACTTTCATAGAAAAATGTTCTATTTTTAGAAAAAGATAACTTTATTCAACTCTTTCTAAAATCTTGAAGCAAGATAGTATATCCTTCGTCACTTGCAACCACTACGCAAAAAATAGGATTTAACACCGCTCCTTTTACAGCGCTTGCTAAACACAAGCGCTGTTGTAAATATATTTTAAAAATAACGGAGCCTTTTACAGCGCTTTTGATGACAAGCGTTGTAAAAGAAGCGATGTTGTAGGTCATATAACGTTTGCGCATAACGTTATAAGGCTTTTACAATGCTTGTCAAAAAAGCGCTGTAAAATGAAGCGCTTTCATGTATTATTTTACAGCGCTTTTTTTACAAGCGCTGTAAAATACATGCGCTTTCAAATAATTGAACTACCTATTACAGCGCTTTTTTAACAAGCGCTGTAAAATACATACGCTTTCATTTAATTTAACTACCTAATACAGCGCTTTTGTCACAAGCGCTGTAAAATACATGCGCTTTCATTGAATTTAACTACCTATTACATCGCTTTTTTCACAAGCGCTGTAAAATACATCTTTCAAATAATTATATACGTTGGAAACCCTCATATCATCTTCATCTTTCAAATAATTGAACCCTAATATCCTCTACGTACTGTGCGGCCATCTACGTTGTGTCAGGTATTTTTTAATTTGTTTTTGTCAAAAAATCCTTAGTTTTTTAATAATTGAAAACTAAAAATTATATATATATATATATATATACCACATGATCTGTTATGTTTTGAAATTGTCAAAAACTCATACCACATGATCTGTTCTGTTTTGAAATTGTTAGTTGATATTGGTTTCTTTTTGAAACTTTTTGATATGTTTTGAAAGCTTATTAGTTTTGTAACTGCATTTATATAGGTGGTATAATATGGATAGGAAATGGATGTCAGCCAATGATTGTCAAAAGAGTATGAAATTGGAGTGAAGGAGTTTGTTGAGTTTGCAGTGAAGAATGCAAAAGATCCAAATAGAGTAGTTTGTCCTTGTTTAAAATGTTGTTTTGGAAAATGTGTTAGAGAAGATGAATTAGAAGGACATCTAGTATGTAATGGAATTTATCAAAGCTACACATGTTGGATAAGACATGGTGAGAAAAAAAGAGGAAACATTAATTTTGATAATAATTCGACATATGCTTCAACTGACTTCGATACAGATACATATGAGCCGGACCGATTGCATTTTATTTCAAAATGAATATGAACTACTTAAGGCGTGTCCGAAATGCAATGTCTCTCGATATAAGAAGAAAAAATCTACTCCAACAAAAGTCTTGTGGTATTTTCCTATAATACCAAGATTTAGGCGCATGTATCACAGTGAAGAAGATTCAAAACACTTGACATGGCATGCAGATGAAAGAATTAGAGATGGAATGTTTCGACACCCTGCAGATTTCCCACAATGGGCAAAAATTGATCACGAGTATCCTGAATTCGGGATAGAGTCAAGAAATCTAAGACTTGCACTTTCTACAGATGGAATGAATCCACATGGTCTTCAAAGCATCTCACACAGCACGTGGCCTGTGATTTTGGTAATATATAACCTACCTCCATGGTTATGTATGAAGCGTAAGTTTATGATATTGTCTCTATTAATTTCTGGACCCAAACAACCGGGGAATGATATCGACATATACTTAACTCCTCTAATCGAAGATTTAAAACGTATGTGGGAGACAGGTGTGGAAGTTTATGATGGGTATAAGAAAGAATATTTCAATTTGAGGGCTACGTTGTTCGGCACAATTAATGATTTTCCAGCATATGGTAATTTATCAGGATATAGCATTAAAGGTCAGTGTGCATGTCCTATATGTGAAGAGATTACAAATTGGATGCGGTTGAAACATTGTAAGAAAAATGTGTTTCTTGGACATCGTAGATTTTTACCTTATAGTCATCAGTATCGTGGGTGGAGAAATGCATTTAATGGAAAATCAGAGGAAGGTAAAGCTCCTTTAGCACCGACTGGATATCAAATACTTGAAAAAGTACAAGGTTTGACGAATAAATTTGGCAAACCTTTTGCGGGAGAGCTGGTCAAAACTAGATGGAAGAAAAAGTCAATTTTCTTTGAATTGCCATATTGGAAGTCATTGTATATAAGACATTTCCTCGATGTGATGCATATTGAAAAAATGTATTTGATAGTGTTATTGGTACGTTACTCAATGTTCCAGTAAAGTCTAAAGATGACATCAACGCAAGATTGGACTTGGTCGATATGGGAATAAGAAATGAATTGGCTCTAGTAAAGAAAGGAAATCACAGATATCTACCTCCAGCCGCTCATACTCTATTTAGAAAGGAAAAATTTGTTTTATGTAAATTTCTACACGAAGTTAAAGTTCCAAAAGGATACTCTTCGAACATTAAAAATTTGGTTTGTATGAAAGACCTCAAGTTAAAAGGTTTGAAGACCCGTGATTGTCATATTCTAATGGGGCATTTGCTACCAATAGGTATACGTTCCATTTTACCTGAAAAAGTTCGACTAGCCTTGACTAGATTATGTTTCTTCTACAGGGAAATTTGTAGTAAAGTGATCGACCCTCAGAAATTACCGACATTGCAGAGGGAAATTGTTGTTACTTTATGTGAGCTTGAAATGTATTTCCCACCCTCGTTTTTTGATATAATGGTTCTCCTTACTGTTCATATGGTTAAGGAGACACAACTTTGTGGGCCAGCTTATATGAGATGGATGTATTCGATAAAACGATATATGAAAATATTAAAAGGATACGTAAAAAGTAGAAGTCGACCAGAAGGTTGTATTGTTGAACGATACATTGTTGAAGAGGCTGCTGAATTTTGTACTGAATATTTGTCCAATGTTGAATCCATAGGGCTTCCCATGTCTCGTCATTCGGGAAGAATATCAGGAGAAGGGATAATTGGAAGGAGACTGCTGACTATATCAAGGACAGAATGGGAACAGACACAATTGTATGTTCTGCATAATGATGATGAGGTTCAACCGTATGTTACAATACACATGGATCAGTTATCTCGTTTGAACATGAATAGGAATCAAAATTGGATAACTCGAGAGCACAATCGATGTTTTATAACATGGTTAAAAAATCACATAAAGTCAAAGTTTGATATAGACCCTCGGATCAATTTCACAGAGATTGAGGTGGCTAGCAAATGGTCCGAGCTTACATGTCTTTTCTTACACTGGTTATGTTATTAACGGCTACACATTTTATACCAAAGAACAAGATGATCAGACCACAATGCAAAATAGTGGAGTCACTCTCGTAGCTGAAGCGATGCATGTCTCTAGTGCAAAAGACAAAAACCCATTATATGCAAATCTATCATATTTTGGGGTTATCGAGCGCATATGGGAGTTAGACTACACAATGTTTCGTGTTCCCCTATTTGGTTGCAAGTGGGTTGATAATAATAATGGCGTTCAGATTGATGAGTCAGGATTCTTGCTTGTGAATTTTAATAGGGCGGGATACAAAGACGAGTCTTTCATTTTAGCGTCGCAAGCTCAACAAGTGTTTTATGTCACTGATCCTTCTGATGATAAATGGTTTGTTGTCCTATCGACCAATAAAATAAGTGATGATAACAATAATGATGAAGAGGTTGGTAATGATATTTTATTTGCAACATCACAACAACCACATGAAATTGATTCAACTGATGACGGTTTATATCTTAGAGATGATCATGATGAGGGAATTTGGATTAATCCATCGTTTCGTATTGTAAATGGACAAACAAATGTGAATCCCACCAGGAAAAGAAAAAGGGCATCTTAATGTACATGTTTAATTGTTTTATATAAGCCATGCATGTAATCTGAATTATTGTTGTAATCTAAATTATTGTTCTATTCTGGTTTTATTCAGGAAGCAGATTCTTTGGAACCTGCTTTTACAAAAGTAGTAGTGTATATCATAACTTATAACTCATGTCAATATATGCAGAAGGATGTTGAGAAGGCTAAGCCAAATGTTTATATTCAAGTATCAGAACAATACTTTGATTTGGAATGGCATAGAGAGTGAATGGTTTATTATGTTCTTGTGATGTTTGCACACAAAATTATTGTAAAAATCATAGTGGTTCACTGTGATTCTACGAATCTAAGATAGTATAATGAATATAAGAATCAAGTGTTCTAATGAATATAAGAATATTACAATGATACACTTCATGGAAAACATAACTCAAATATGTTTTCACTCATTCTCTTTTTCCATTTTCTCTATCTCTTCAATTCTCTTCAACACTACATTCATATTAGGCCTATTCTCAGGCATCATACCAGTACACTCCAAAGCTATCTCAGTTAAATTCATCATTGGTACACATGTAAAAGGCCCTTTGAAAAATAAAATAAAGAGAGATTTTACAGCGCTTAGGTGGAAAAGCGCTGTAAAAGGCCCTTTTAAAAATAAAATAAAGATACATTTTATAAGCACTTGTTTTTAAAAAAATTAAATAAGGACGCCGTTTACAGCGCTTTTTTAACCCAATCAGAAAGATCATTGTTTGTTGTTTCTTCAACTCCATCTAATATATGACCAGGAATTTTGCCAATTATAATCTCTAGCATAATGATACCAAAACAATACACATCAGTTTTGTGTGTAAGCTTTTTTCCTTTAACAAATTCTGGTGGCTTGCTTATTGATAACTTTTCTGAATTTTTCTTGAGTAAGGGCAAGAAACCATAGTGTGTGAGCTTGGAATGCAACCTTCTCCATGATGCGTACAAGAAGATGTGACTTTGGTACACATTAGGGGATTCCCATGATGCGTACAAGGTGTTTGAAGAAAATCTTGTTAGAGAAAGTCATGTTAGGTGTCTGATGAATATTATTTTTAAAGCCTTTTACAGCACTTTTTTTTAAAAAGTGTTGTAAAAGGCCCTTTGAAAAATAAAAAAAAGAGACATTTTACAACGCTTATGTGGAAAAGCGCTGTAAAAGGCCCTTTTAAAAATAAAATAAAGATACATTTTATAAGCACTTGTTTTTTAAAAAATTAAATAAGGACGCCGTTTACAGTGCTTTTTTAACAAGCGCTGTAAAAGGCTTTAAAAATAACATTCATCAGACAACTAACAGGACCTTATCTAACAAGATTTTCTTCAAACACCTTGTACGCATTTTTCGCAAAAACACAATGTTAACAAAAACATCAGACTCAAATCCATTTTTCGCAACATGGCAATGAACCAGAAAACCAAGTTTCGATTTAAGAAAGAGATAAAAAGGGTGTTGAACCTGAAGAACAAGTTTCGATTTCAGAATGAAATGGAATGTAATGAGATAAAAAGGGTGTTGAACCTGAAGAACAAGTTTCGATTTCAGAATGAAAGGGAATGAAAAGAGATAAAAAGGGTGTTGAGGAGTAAGCTTTGATGTTTGTGAATAAGATGCATAAAAGGAGTTTGGTGGAGAGGAAGAGTTTCAAAAGTAACATAACAAAACACAATAAGACCTTTTACAGCGCTCTTTTAACAAAGCGCTGTAAAAGACTTTAGAAAAAACATTCATATAACATAATAAAACAAGGAGGTCTATTACAGCGCTTGTTCAAATAAGCGCTGTAAAAGACTCTTTTAAAAGTAAAATAAAGAGACCCTTTACAGCGCTTATTTGAACAAGCGCTGTAAAAGACTTTAAAAAAACATTATATAGCATTCTAAATCAATGAGGTCTTTTACAGCGCTTATTTGGAAAAGCGCTGTAAAAGAGCCTTTTAAAAAATTAAATAAGAATGCCTTTTAGAGCGCTTTTTTAACAAGCGCTGTAAAAGGCTTAGGCCTTTTAGAACGCTCATTGAAAAAACGCTGTAAAAGGGTAATATATATAATAGTAACCTCTTTAGTTTCCTCTTCATTACGTAAACTACACTATCATCTCAACCTTCATCGTTCTTCTCTTCTTTTGCAAACCCTATAATCCCGTCCATTACGAACTGTATTTCCATGATCATCTCCTTCATTTCGAACCTTATTTCCATCCAAGATCATTTCGAACCTTGTATTTTCATTGAAATACGTAACCCTCATTACGTATTTCTTCAAAACGTTTTTCTGTGAACCTTATTGTTGTGAACTTTCTGCCTTCGCTCTTTTCTTCTCATTTCATCTTTCTTTGAACCATTATTCAGGTATTGATGTTATTAATTTTTTGTAATGATTAAAATGCATGTTGAGCTTGTTTAAAATATATATACTGATACATGTTGAGCTTTGTTAGAATAATGCATGATGCATGTTGAGCTTGTTGATGTTATACTAAACTGCATGTTGAACTTGTTGTAGTTAAATGGATACAAACAAAGAAATAGAATGTCAAAATGAAGAAGTTGGCACCTCTAAGGCTTATGAAAATGAAGTCAAACGTGGTGCAACTATAATGCAAAATGTGATTAAAGCAAGGAGCAATGGCATCAAGTTTGAGGTTATACTATACTATACTCTGTTTGCTATGTTGTTTGTTGTGTTGTTTGCTGTGTAGTTTTTTAGCTTTTTTTTAATAGCATGTACTTACTATATGAGTTTATTAGGTTGGCTGGAATGAGAGTGGTCAGCCAATTGACTCCAACAGCTCAATGTTTGTAAGTTACATTGGGGCTGTTGTTCGACATAATATTCCAATTACAATTGACGACTAGAGAGATAAGGCATTGAAGGATGCCAAAGATATAATATGGAATGACATTCAAGTAAATTTTTTGATCTAATCTTTTGTCATTTGTAAATATTTTTATTGAAATACTTTACTTATAATTTTTTTCATTGCATACAACTTTTGTCCTTGATGAGGGACGAAAGACTTACGTTTTGAGAGTTGCTGGGAAAATCCATCGGGGATTTAGATCACATCTCTCAAATTTCTATCTAAAAGATAGAGAAGGAAACACAAATGCTGAACCTCCAAAAATATATCAACATTATATATCAAATGATGAATGGAAAGCATTTGTTTCCAAATGTTTTGACCCCGCGTTTTTCGTAAGTGATTAATTTATTAGCATTTGTGTGTTTTATTATTTATATTTGTGTTTTAAATAATTGTTATTTTTTTATATAGAATATTAGTAAGGCAAATCGCGAGAGGGCAAGCAATCCGACGCACCCATACAAAAAATCACGTATGGGATATGCACGTCTAGACCAAAGACTTGTAAGTAATTAAACATCAATTTGATATAATGAGGGAATTTGTATTATAAACTATAGTTTCTAACTAATATTTTGTTTATGATCTTAACGAATAGCGACAAGAGACCCAATCCGATCAACCGTTGGGTCGTCATATCTTGTGGAAGGAAGCTCGTGTAAATAAGGATGAAGTGGTTGATAACGAAAATATTCAAAAAGTAATAGAACTTTGTGTAAGTATATTATGACTTTAATATTTTTCAATATTGTATTTATCACTTGAATACTTTTTAATATTGTATTTTAAAAATGCTAATGAACTTAACTATTTTAATGTTACATGTATTTTAGGAGACCATCGAATAAAGTTCTGAAAATGAAGAGGGCAACAAGGCTAGTTGCAGGGACATTCTGGGCAAAGTTTTTAATGTTCCTGAATATTCCGGTCGAGTTAGGGGGAAGGGATTTGGCGTAACTCCCAAAAGCTTTTTTCCTCAAGAGAAGCGCCAAAAACCTTCCAACGAGGAAGTATTAGAGAAGCTCAGAATTCTATCAGAGCAAGTGGCACTCTTGGTGAATACGAATAAAGACAAGCAACTTCCGAATCAGCTCCAACGTGAAATACAAATGGAGAGTGAAACCGGGAGTTGCAACATCGGTTTGAAAATTATTCCCGAGGTAATTAATTATTTACTTGCTTATGTAATTACTTATGCATTAAACAATATTATATATTAACTGTACTTATGTTTTAACTATTGGTTTAGGAAAATTGTACAATACTTTGGGAGAAGTATTGCACAATACTCTGATCCCTGCGTGCCATGTCAAAGTATCGCCTCCTGTTGCTTTCGAACCAACTGCACCGTTGCCGATACCGGAAAACGACGGAGATATGCATACATTGGGCGAAGCTATTGGTAGTTATGTGGCATGGCCCACAAACCTTGTTGCCCTCATTAAAAGCCCTCCCAGAAACGAATCAGTTATGTCTCCCGAAAAGGTTTGTCACATTTATTGCTTAAGCTTGGTCAATTTTTTTAGATTCAATAAACTAACATTTAACCTCATGTAACCCACACATCCAAAAAAAGGAAGCAAACCTCAAAAATTGGAGGTTAATAGAGCCGCCAAATTACAAAGGCCGGAGGCCAATAAAGCTGTCAAACTTGTAGCAAGAAAAAAACTGGATCGGGGGAAATCAGTCGCTGCTGCTGCTGCTCCTAAAATAAGTCAGCCACGCCTTGGTAAATACAGGGCGTGTCTTGACTTCCAAGTAAAAAAGAACATGGGTAGCAGCGACAATTCGCGCATGGTACACATGAATAAAGATATATTCGGAGATGATTATGAGGAATTTCTTGGCAAGGAGCACGTATACGAACTTCTCGAACATAAGGAGCTCAATGCTACTATAATGAGCTTGTACATAAGGTAAAAAATATTTTTAATTGCATTTATTGATAATTAATTAAATGTATTGGTAATTAATCTAGTTTAAAATTTTCATTCAAGGTTTTTGTATGAGAATGTCGTGTGCACGAGGAAATTGTCAAATAAATACTCATTCTTGTCTCCGCATAAGATGTCCATGTGGAAACTCGATCTAGAAAATATAAAGAAATACATTATAGATATGTTTTTAGGAAATAAAGAAAAGGATAAATTGTTTTTCACACCATATAATTCAAGGTACGTAATTTTATCTTTTTTAATTGATGAGAATTTAATTTATTAGTTGTGTATAAACAAAATTGCTTAACCAATTTTTTGTTGTTGTAGGGCACATTGGGTGCTATTTGCAATCAATGTGGTCTCTGAAGTTATATACTATTTGGATCCCGTGCATGGCGATTACAACAAACACTCCGAAATAAAGACTATGTTCGACACGTAAGTAATATTCATTTATTTTTGTTACACATATATATAAATAAGTGTTTGTTCATGCTAAAATAATCACATTTATTCATTCGATTGTGCATTAAAAGTTTTTCGAGCTCAAAGAGGTGCGACAGTGTCGAAGCAAAAGTCTAATAATATTACATGGATCCCAATAAAGTGCCCTCGTCAAACAAACAACATCGACTGTGGGTACTACGTATTGAGATTCATGAAGGAGATTGTTGACAAGAATAAAACTATTATCCCAGAAACGGTACGGTATTTTGATTATATGATTTTCATATATAAATTATCTATATATTTGATACTAACTTAATATAATATATTCAATTTTTATATTGCAGTACTTTGAAAATTCCAGTCCATCATATTCTGAGCAAGATCTGATGGAATTAAATTAGGAATGGTGTGAGTATGTGCTTGAAATAAAAATCATTTGATTTTCTGGGAAATAACATGCTGCTGGGCAAGGGATCTGAATATTATATGATGCATAGTTATTATATGTATATGATCATAGGACAATATATAAACATGCATATGAATATGTTGTAAATTAGGTTCGGTGTATATTTAGTTACTTATGTTGTAAATTACTGTGTTACAGGGTAATATATATGTATCATATTGTGTGAACTGTTTATTGTAAATTACTGTTACAAGGTAGTATATATGTATCATGTTGTAAATTACTAATTCTGATTGTGTTGTGTTGTGTGAATTGATTCAAACTAATTTTGGATAAAAAGATAAAAGACAGCGCTTTATAAAAAAAAAATGTCATAAAAAGCTAAAAAACGTTTTTCAAATATATACAGGACTTTTAAAAAAAAAAAAACACACACACACACACACATTTTACAGCGCTTTTTTGAACAAGCGCTGTAAAATGTGCATTGGGTGGACCTTTTACAGCTCTTCTTGTAAAAAGTGCTGTAAAAGGTACACCAAATATATGAATTTATGGGTATGCCTTTTACAGCGCTTTTTGTAAAAAGCGTTGTAAATGGTACACCAAATATATGAAATATGGGTATGCCTTTTACAGCGCTTTTTACAAAAAGCGATGTAAAAGGTACCCGAAAAATATGAAATATGGGTATGCCTTTTACAGTGCTTATTATAACAAGCGTTGTAAAAGGTGCATAACAAGCGCGCGTTATATTTACATGATTTATAGCGCTTTTTTAAAAGCGCTGTTGTATCTTTTACAGCGCTCGATTCCACAGCGTTTTTTTTAAAAAAAAAATGCTGTAAAAGGCAATTTTTGGCGTAGTGAACACAATACTCAAATACTCTTCATGTTCCACAAAATAACCAAGTAGAACTTAAATATCTTGTTCATACAATCTCACTTAATTCAAGGGTTTCAAAAAAAAAACTCAGAACACAAATCTGTTTTTGAAAATTTGAATTTTATATTATAAAAAAAAAATTTTAAAAAAAAAATCTATTTTAGAAAATTTAAATTTTGTATTTTTCAAAAAACAAATATTTTTCAAAAAATTCAAATATTTTATTCCAAAAAACTTTTTTCAGTTTTTAGAGATATGTTTTTGAAATTGTTTACAAGTTTTTCAGAACACAAATATTTTTAAAAAATTCAAACTTTTTGTTTTAAAAATGACACATTTTTTTTATCTTTATAATAAACTTATTTTTTTATTAAAAAATGATAAAGGTGTTTACCAAGTCATCAATTAGTTAGGGTTTCAACTTTTAATTTTTCGGTGCCAACACATACCTTAATAAAGACAATTCAATAAAAATGTAACTGAATTAAATGTGCTATATATAATAGGATAAGACACGTACGACTCAAAGAGCATTTGCATTACAACCACACGAAAATGTTGTATGTCACTCTAACCTCAAGCTTGATTCTAGCGGTTTTAGTTGCTCTTATAATACAAGTTTTCTACTTCTCACCCATAGATCCAATTTTGCTTGAAGTACCACAAAATGTATATTCCACCCCTTCAACCAAAAACAACCAATTACAGGTAAAAATTTAATGAATAGATTTTATAATATCTTATTATTATTTTCTACACTATATAAATAATTTCATTTATATATACTGTTAGTGTAAAAAATTGTTTCTACCGTCAATTTATCACAGTCGTTAGATTATTAGTAATATTTAATTAATTATTTCTTTAATAAATAGAATGTGATTAAACTTGGAGAAGGATTATTGAAGCAACCAGAAGATGTTTGTGTGGATAAAGAAGGTATCATCTATACAGCTACAAGAGATGGTTGGATTAAAAGATTGCCAAGGGATGGAAATTTGGAGAATTGGAAGTATATAGATAGTTCTACTTTGCTTGGAATAACTACATCAAAAGATGGTGGTCTTATTGTTTGTGATACTTCCAAGGTAAAGTGGATTTTATTGAATTGAATTAGAAAATACGTACTATATATGTATATGGTATAAAATCCTGCATGATTAAACAACACATAATTATATTTTGCAGGGTTTGTACAAGGTTACAGAAGATGGTTTCAGTCTTATTCTTTCACAAGTGAATGGTTCTCAATTAAGGTGAGTACAAGACAAATAATTAATGTGTATGTTAGTTTTCTTGTGTTGGTAGGTTGTTATATATTTTTGTGGCGTAGAAGAGTTGGTTTGGGTCTCAGTTTAGTTAAAATTGGAACTCAGACTATACAGGAGGATTTTAGTTTAGGTTTAAAAAATAAATTGTAAATTACAACATTGAATCAGTTTGGGTCAAATAGTCTATTTTTAAGATAAAATAAATAATCTTTTTTTTTTTAATCATATTTTTATTCAAAAAAATTATCCACCTTGTTTTTGGAAAACATAATATAACTTATTTTTACTATTGTTTTAGCATTAGTTATATAAACTTACCATAAATATTAAAGTTATAAACTTGATTGTAACATAATTGTAACCATAAAAATGACATAAGTTGTAGGGTTTAAAATTACACAAAATGCTTGTAAGC
>JBBPBT010000420.1:1725605-1769556 GCA_037974875.1 Cicer bijugum
AAGTAAATATAATAATGTAATATAATACTTTATTAAATCTAAAATTAATTACATAATTGATTACATCTTATACATATCTAATAATTCCCTTAGTCATCTTTCCAAATCTTAATTATTCCCTTAGTTATTTTAGTTACAAAAGTTTAATATTTTAGTTTCTTAAATAGTATTAAACACTTTAATATAATAAGTTACAAAATATAGTCACAAACAAAAATTGTCTAAAACATTCAACATTTATAATTTTAAAAAATAAAATGTTTAGTATTTATAACTTAAAAAAAATGAAAAAAATATTTAAAAAATTTAAATATCTAAAGTTTTTAACTTAAAGGATCATACATAGAAAAAACACAAGTGACAATAGTGAAATCTAAAAAACAAAAATTGTAATAATTTAACATTACTGTTTTCTCCTTATCCTATAAAAATGATTGCCACTATAATATATGGCCCTCTGATAAAAGGAAGAGAGACCCATGCAAATTGTACAAAGTACAAGCATGTGAGACAAGCACACTCACGTGATGATAGCACAGTCAGAGATGTAATTTAACCACGTATAATTAATACAAGATTTTGTGAGTTGTCAATGAGTATGAAAACTATTGAAGATTCCTTCGTTTTAGATGCATACAAGACTACTACTTCAAGATTTTGTATTCTTTTGATACTAGATATTAGGTTTTTATTCGAGACCTTATTTATAAATTCATTTGAGATTTTATTTTTAATTTATGTGAGATTTATTTTTTTCTAATACACCATTCGTGTTTAGTATTATTAGGCTTTAATTTGTGTATGGATATAAATGGTGAATGACCTGAATCAACCGACTCTATTATCATATTAAATTATTTATTGTATGTTATTTGTAAATTAAAGGTTTAATTGCAGTTTTGCTCCTCCTATTTTAGCTAAATCGCAAAAGTAGTCCCTCCATTTTGTTTTTCTTCAGTTTTGGTCCCTAAACAGAATTTTGATCCAAAATTTGATGAATTTTCATTTTTTAAATTCGCACTACACCATTTATGATCATATATTTCAGGTACAATTGTTGCAAATGAGATCATGGGACATTGTGTGATTTAAATAAATGCAAAAAAATTGAAATTTCATGAAGTTTTGGACTAAAATTCTGCTTGGGGAACAAAAACTGAGAAAAAATAAAATAGGGGACTACTTTCGCGATTCAGCTAAAATTAAGGGACTAAAACTGCAATTAAGCCTAAATTTAATATTATTATCTTAATTCAATTTTTTGTTGTATGATTTTTGAAGTTGTATGATTTTTCTAATGATTGAACCAGTTTTGCGGATGATGTAATAGAAGCATCAGATGGAAGTATATATTTCAGTGTTGCTAGTACCAAATTTGGTTTACACAATTGGCATTTGGATGTACTTGAGGCAAGACCTCATGGACAACTTCTCAAGTACAATCCCACGTTAAATGAGACAACTATTGTTCTTGATGATTTGGCCTTTGCCAATGGTGTTGCACTATCCAAAGAAGAAGATTATATTGTGGTTTGTGAAACTTGGAGGTAAGTAAATTTCTTAATCACATTTTCTTATTACCTTAAATTTTTATGTATTAGAGCATGATGCATGAGGTGCCATTTTGAGATCCATAAATTTTAACTAAGTACATTAAATAAGGTATTAGTGTGATGGTACATACGAGATCAATTTGTTGTGTTGTAATGGGAGCCCCCTTTATAATGAAAAATCGACTACGAATAAAAATTTGTAAAAATTAGTTTTTTAAGGTTTTTTTTTTTTTTGGGAGTTAAGAGAGAAATAATTGAGATGAGAGAAAAGGGAAAATGTTTATAAGAATGATAAATTTAGGTGAGAAAAAGGATAGTTTTAGGGTGAAAAAAGGATAATTGAGAATGAAAATTTTAATTTGAAAATATTATAAAGAGATGAAAAATATTTAGATATATATATTCAAAATCTTCGAAATTCCTTCTTTCTGGTATATTTTGAGTTAATTTTTATTGGAAATTCATTAAGCATTGATGTTAAGTATGTGTCCAAACCATGTCAACTCTATTTAAGGAAGTCTTTTTTTTTTTCTCACCAAGTTTTTTCAAAAGCTTTTAAATTTTGTTTAACTAATCCAAAATTGTATTTTACATTGCATTTTATGTATTTGTTAACATCGGAGGTGGGAAAGAAAACACTGTATATTTGACTCATGTTTTAACTAAGCATACCAATTTGTTCTCTGATCAAGTGTGGTTGGAAGAGAATCCACTTCACTTACACTCTTTTGTATTTGAGAATGGGTTTTCTGTGTTTCTTAATTTTGATGAGGTAGTTTCTTCAAAAAAAAAGTAATTTAATAAAATAATATATGCACACTAGTGAGATCAATTAAATACATTTGTTTGAGATGCTGAATATTGTGTTTTTCTTTTTTTTTTTTGGTTCATGAGGGATGTATTATTTATTAAGCACAGAAGTTAAAGAAAAAATTAAATAAATATTCTTCTATATCAAGTTTTAATTTTTAGGTAGAGAGAAGCCTAAAATTTGATATAATTTGGTGACCTATTTTAGACTGATTGTCTGTGAATCTCGTATTTTTGTATTGGAGATTCTACAAAATATTTATCAACACCTTCTGTTTATATATATATATATATATATATATATATATATATATAGCTAATTTTCTTAGTTGCGTATAAATAATTTTATTTAGCGTTTTTATAACATTTTTTTTGCTTAAATGCTAGTAGTAGATTTCGCTAGCGCTGTAACGATTTGTTTGGTTAGGTTTTTGGAAGAAGTACAAATCAATCAAAAGTGATTAGTTTGATTTGACTTTTGTGACATTTTTTCAAGAAATTCGAATTTAATCAAACATATGAAAACTATTTGAATTGTTTTTAATTTAATTAGGTTTACATTTTTAAAAATTAAAATACTTATTTTAAATAATAAAAAATATTAAATATTAAAGATTTTGTATACTATTAAAGTAAATAATTATATTAAAATGAGAAAAATAATACATAATGATTAAAAAATACATTTATACAATATAGTTTTATATACTATTAAAACAACTACATAAGTTAAAATGAGAAAAATAATATCCTCATGACTGAAAATATATCTCTACAACATTTTGTTTAAGATAATACTATAAAAGAAATAATTATACATTTTTTTATTTCAGATCTTTTGGTAATTTGTTTTGTAAATGAATACAGACCAAGTATAGAAGTCATAAAGTCATCCGATGAAATTACATTTAGTGTATGTAGTCTTAGATAGAAATGAAATTACTGATACATATTTTTATACTGGTGTACTTTCCATGTTTGTATCTTATTTGATATAGTTATTTTTTCTGAACCAGGTTTAGGTGTTTGAGGCATTGGCTAAAAGGAGTTAACAAAGGCAAAACAGATATTTACATTGAAAATCTCCCTGCTGGACCTGACAATATTAATCTTGCTCCTGATGGCTCATTCTGGATCTCTTTGGTTCAAGTAATTCTAATATGAACTAATGTGCATTTCCTAAAAATTATCCTTTATCATTAAATTCTCTCCATTTATTTTACGGATGTTTTTGTTAAAAGGTAATAAATGTATCTTTTAATTTAAAAAATGTCTTATAAAAAGTAACAAGAAAACTTTATATGGTGCTTATTTGATTTTCTTCAATTTGATGCTACAGTTCACTTCTAAAAAGATGAGGTTTGTGCACACGTCTAAGGTATCCAAGCACTTATTAGCTTCATCTCCAAAGCTATTTAATATGATAAATGGAGCATGGAAGTCTGCGACGGTGGTGAATGTGGCAGCTGATGGCAAGATTATCAGAAAGTTTGGTGATAGTGAAGGGAAGGTGATCAATTTTGTAACTTCAGCTGTGGAATTTGAGGACCATCTTTACCTAGGTAGTCTTACATCTGACTTTGTTGGAAAATTTCCACTGCCAAGTGCAAACTAGTGAAGTTCAGCTCTTATTGAATAAGGAGTGTGTAACATCTTACGTGTTTTGATATTTGTGATTTAGACCAACACACATTTAGGAGAATATTATCCATATTATTTAAATTTGTGTCTTTGATATGAACAATAATAAAGTCAAATTTTGGATGAAACTATAGTATTTCCCAAATTACCAAGAACAATGAGATGAATTAAACAGTTAAATTTCCCATGCAATACCTCCTGATTTCATTCCAAATGTAAGTTAATCGCAACTCTTAGATCATAAAAAATATTTGACTTTAATTCTTTCTACCTTAAAAATCATATAAATGAAAGTTTGTAAATGGTTGACATTATAAAAAAATTTACAGTAACAGTGTATCAAAATTAATATCGTGGGACTATTTATAATATCTCCTTCCATAATGATTTAAGAATGACACATCCATAAGGATAAATAACCTCACCAACCCATATAATGCATCAACAGTTATTTGATCGCTCATATAGAACTTTTACTGATTATTCTTATTTAGAAAAGCTAATGGAAAAACACTGCAAATTATTTTACAAAACCCAATGTTGGCACTTCATACATATTGTAACTAAAATTCACAAACATTAATAGTAGATACAAGAGTCAATCTACTGTATCTTCATCTTCTTCTCTAATCTTGATGAGTGTTTTTTGGTATCACTTGATTGGTTTCTTTTCGCTTTCCTACTATTTACAAATTCAGAGAAGGAAGGTATTGGTGGAAAGTTTGTATTAGAACTTTCCAATGGCACATCACATGGGATAGTTTCTGTTATAGCATTGCCTGAGAGCTCATTGCTAGTTTTTTCTTTTGCACAAGGATCTGAAGCAGGTAGCGGTGTGAGGGGATGTTCAGCTTCAGAGAAGACATTCACTGGTGTGGGAGGATTAATTGCACGAAGTCGGTTCATCAGATTGATAGAACTTGTAGTTGTCAGCCACCTGATAGTACTTGCCACTTGTGAATAATAGAATGATTTGCCAGCCTTGCCATATTTCTTGTAGCATTCATCTTCAAGAAGAGAAGCCGATGTTTCCATTTCAATCCTGAATAAACATTTTAAATTAAGAAATAAGGAAACAGCTCACGTCCTAACTATAATTGCTGCTTCGAGTTGTTAGGTGGTGAGGCAGGTGTCCTGAACACACATGACATTATGATAATAAACAAGGACTTGGAACTTGAAAGCATATGCTTTAGTTGTGACATAGTTTAGTGAGTTATGGTGAAAATTTAGGTTTGTTATTTAAATAGTTCACAAATGGAATGAAGACACTAAACTCTCAACTTAATCCTCCAAAGATTAGGGTATTGCTTCGTTAATCCTGATGATTTTGGTTTGCAAATTAAAACCCTTCAACATTGAAGTGTCGTCATACTAGTCCTTCAAAGAATTTGTCACAAAGTTACCATGTATTCATTATGCATCCAAGAGTCAAATTTGCTGTGGACAGGTGTATATGTGTAGACAAACAAACACTTGATATCTCAAAAATACAGAGTTGGCAACAAATTCATCTATGTGAAGGATTAAAGTGGTGATACAAAAGGACAAATGTTGGTGACAATTTTGTGTTTTTGAGGGACTTCTTTGGTGAAAAACTATTTGGAGACTAATTAGTCTTTAAGAGATTAATTTGATGACAAATCTTTAGAGGACTAATGTGAAACACTTAAATCTTTAGAGGACTATAATCCTTGAAAATGGTGCTATTGCATCTCAAATACATTGCGCACTTGTTATATCTAGGAGATGAGAAATTCCGAATGGGTGGTTTTCTTGGTAAGGCAGCTAAGATGTGATAAGAAAGAAATCAAACAAGCAAGAAGAATGCAATGCATACTTTAAGTCGTCAAGCCGTTGCTGAGCCTGTTTTAAAGCATTTTGTAATCTCTGCCTCCTTGCCCCTCGCATTTCATCAGAAATAGCATTCTTGTCAACTTTGTTGCTCTGTAAATCATATTAGATAAGTGAGTATGAAGACAGGAAGATAGCGGCATTGTAACAGTTTCTGCTGCATTGATCTTAACAGTACTGAGCTAAGAATATAAATAAGCAGAGACTTTAAAATAACTATTCAACCTTTCCAGTTACAGATTGCTAATCATAAGTTCATAACAAGTTCTGTTATCGTGTCACCAGCCAAAAGCTCTAACCATGGGAAATAGAATGAAGGATAGAGAAAAATAAAGAACACTTTTCAATTAACAGAGTGGGTATAGTACATAAAAGATGAACCTGTCTATCAGAGTTCTCTTTCCGATAGTAGTTTTCTTCTGCCCGCTGTAACAAATCAAGCTTTTCATTTACTCCCAGTCTGGATTGAAACTTTGACCGGCCTAGATTGTTGACAGCCTCATTATCGTCTGCCAATGAAAATTCATACACATGAATAAATAATCTACTAACCACTACATCACTCTAACAGTAAAACACATGCAACTGAAATAAACTTGGTACCCCCATCTGAGTCAGAAATATCTTCCTCTGATCCACTTGCTTCCTCATCTCGATTCCAGAATTCAGATAACTGTTCTCCACAAATTGCACCAGCGGAACTGAAAAATTAAAGTGGTCGAGAAACAAGTAAACTACGCATTATTTAACGGGATTAGTTAATCTAGCATAAGAAAATCATCGGCACCGCCAAGCCAATTACAAGGTAAAAAGGAATAACCATAAAGTATTAAGAAACAAGAAATCAGCACACAATCCTGTTGGCGAAAACTAAATTATTTTGAGTTTCCTCCTCTATCTTTTTATGTCTTACATTTTTTTTCTGTAAGTCTATACATAAGAGGACTAAAGGCAAAATCACATGGTAGTGTCAAAATCTGTTTTTGTTTTATTATTAAAAATATCCCTCAAGTATAGGGATTTGGTTATACAGGAGTACTAATAGGGATTTGGTTGTATAGTAATCTTTGTATACACACTGGATGAATTTCAACATATTTCAATTCAATGAAATATATTTCTCTAATTCTTGCAATGGCATCAGAGCTCCCAATTTTGGGGGGCCTTGCTTCCGCATAAACCCTAACCGCAGTCTTTGCGTGCTGTCTCCCTTGTTTTTCCGCATTCATAGCAGTAATTGTCTATCTTTTGCTCCTTAATTGCAGCATTTTTATATCTATTCACAGTCAAACAACCCGTCTCTACTGCCATGTTCTGTTTCCCGGCAAGTATTGTTCATCGGGGTTCTGTTTACCCGACCATTGCTAATTGCTGCACTGTTCACACAAGTACCACTATTGCTGCGTTAGAGGACACTTTCTTCTTGTTGGTCCTATTTTACTACTGTTTTTGGTTTTTTTTGTTCTCTTGAAGAAGACACCTTCACATGGTATTAAATTATTAATCATGGTTGTTGAAGAAAGCAAAGAGGTCGACTCACTGAAAACGAAGTACAGAAAATGAGATCCTTTCTTAGTAAACCAACTGGTACTAGTTCTTTGGTATATTCAGGTACACACTGATTTTCTGTTGGACTTAATGTTTTAGATACACCCTATAACCAATATTGGATTCTAGAGCCACTGACCACATGACACCCTTACCTACACACATCTCCACTTATTCACCTTGCCCTAGCAATAAGAAAATATTTACAGCAAATGATACCCTTATAACTACAGCAGGTCAAGGAGATGCCCAAATACGCTCATCCATAACTCTAAGAAATGTCCTTCATATTCCTAAATTATCCACTAGCTTAATTTCAATATAAAAACTAACACAAGACCTATCATGTAATGTTTTCTATAACAAATCTTGTGTCCTTTAGGACAAGAATTTGGGAAGAAAAATTAGTAATGCTAGAGAATGGAATGGTCTTTATTACTTGGATAACCAAAATCTTCCTCCAAATCTACTCAGCAATAGCAACTCCTTTTTTTTCTAAAACAATGAAGACCAACATGGACAACGCCATTTTGTACCATTGTCGCCTTGGTCATCCTACATTTAGAGTCATAAAGCAGTTGTTTCCTTCCCTCTTCAAGAAATTAGATGTGGAGAGTCTTCACAGTGAGGTGTGCGAGCTTGCTAAACACAAACATGTACATTTTCCAGTTAGTAACCAAATGATTATTTCTCCATTCTATTTAGTTCATATTGATGTATGGGGTCCCTCTGATGTTCCAAATATATCGAGTGCCCGTTGGTTTGTAGCCTTTATTGATGATTGTACTCGGGTTACTTGAGTTTACTTACTAAAATAAAAATTTGAAGTCAATTTTGTGTTTGTACAGTTTTTCTCCATGATAAAAATGAATTTGGAGTATTAAGAGGATTAGGTCCGATAATGCCAAAGATTACTTTAATCACAAACTTAATTCTTTCTGTCAAAAGGAAGACATTATTCATGAGTCCTCATGTGCTAAAACACCCAAATAAAATGGGATTGCTAAGAGGAAAAATGGACACTTGTTAGATCAATCCCGAGTGATGATTTCAAAATAAAGTTCTCAAGATATTTTGGGGAGGCCATTTTATATGCACTGTATCTCATAAATCGTTTACCTTCTAGCATTCTTGCTTCCAAAACCCTTGTGGAGGCTCTGGCCTCGTTTTATCCTGATGTGTCCACTTCTAGTAACCTTAGCCCTACAATATTTGGGTGGAGAAAAACTTGATCCTAGATCCTTAAAATGTGTCTTTATCGGATACTCTTCCACTCAAAAGGGTTGCAAATGCTATCATCCACCATCCCATAAATTATTTGTCTCTCAAGATGTCATCTTCCGTGAACAAGAAAGTTACTTCGGTCAAACTCATCTTCAAGGGGAGAATATAAGTAAAGAAGATGAGTCTCTTCTACTTCCCAACTTGACTCTCAATCCAAAAATTGAAACTGAAACTAGAAGGGAAGAAATGGAAATTGAACTACAATCAACAACGTTGAAACTGAAATTGATTCTACGAAATATGGAAATGGTGGATGTAAGATGTAGGAAGAATCTAGTATATACAAGAAGAACAAAGGTCATTTCTGAATCTATTCACATCCAAGAGTCCAATCTGACTTTACATGAGGTAACTTCCCTTGACACTTCAAACTCTAGTAATCTAATCTATGAATCTTCTCATGCACAGGAATCAGAATCCAACACACCACCAACTTATGATGACCTCCATATCCCAATTGCCCTTGGAAAAAATACTAGGACATGTACCAAGAAGCCACTCTACCCTCAATCCAACTTCCTGTGCTTTGAGCAACTTTCACCTACCCATAAAGCCTTCCTCACAAGCCTGAACACTACCACTATACCTACCTCTCTATCTGAAGTATTGTCTGACATGAAATGGAAACAAGCCATGAACTTAGAAATGGAATCATTGGACAAGAACTGTATTGGGGATTTGATCCCTCTATCAAATGGAAAGAAACTTGTAGGATGCAAGTGGGTATACACCGTAAAGTCCCAGGCTGATGGGTCTATTGAGAGGTACAAGGCAAGGTTAGTAGCTAAAATGAATTACTTGGAAAAATTGCTCGAGTTACAAAAATGAATATCGTCAAGAAATTATCTCTAGGAACTTATTACAGTTGGAACTTGCACCAATTTGATGTAAAAAATTTCTTCCTCCATGGAGATCTACAAGAAGAGATTTATATGGACTTACCCCCTAGATATAGTGAGCATATTGCTACCAACACCATTTGTAAGCTAAAGAAGACTCTATATGTGCGTAAACAATCGCCATGAGCGTGGTTTGGGATGTTTGCTAGAGTCATGGTGGGTCTAGGTTTTAAACAAAGCCAAGGAGATCATAACATCTTTATCAAACACTCTGAGTCAAAGGGAGTAACAATGTTATTGGTATATGTGGACGACATTATAGTGACCCGTGATGATGAAAAGGAGCAACACCTGTTAGGACAACACCTAGCCAAGGAATTTGAGATTAAAACCTTAGGAAAATTGAAGTATTTCTTGGGAATTGAAATGGCTCACTCTAAGAAAGGGATTTTCATATCCCAACAGAATACATCGCAGATCTTTTGCAAGAAACGGGCAAGACAATGTGCAAGCCAACAAGTACACCAATAGATTCAAATTTAAAGTTGGGAAATGCAGAAGATGACATTGCAGTTGACAAGGAAATGTATCAAATATTAGTTGGAAGACTCGTATATCTTTCACATACTACACCTGATGTTGTCTTCGTTGTAAGCCTAATCAATCAATTCATGCACCAATCAAAGAAGGTACACTTGCAAGCCGCACTCAGAATCATGCAATATTTGAAAAGAACCTCAAGAAGAGGAATTTTGTTCAGACGAAATGGAAATGATGGTCTTGAAACATATACTGATGTTGACTATGCAGGGTCAATTGTTGATAAAGGCCAACCACAAGATATTACACTTTCCTATGTGGGAATCTTGTGACTTGGAAGAGTAAGAAACAAAATGTGGGATCGAGATCCAGTGTTGAAGTAGAATTTAGGGCAATGGCACAAGAGATATGTGAGTTACTATGGTTGAAGGTCATTTTGGAGGACCTAAAGATAAAGTGGGATGAACCAATTAAACTCTAATGTGATAGTAAATCTGCTATTAACATAGCACATAATCCAGTGCAGCATGACAAAACCAAGCATATTGAAGGTGAGACATTTCATCAAAGAAAAACTTGATAGTGGCCTAATTTGCACTCTATATGTCTCCTCCTAAGGCAACCTTGCAAATCTTCTAACTAAAGGGCTAAATAGCAGCAACTTTGAAAGAATTGTATCCAGGTTGAGAATGGAGAACACTGATTCACCAACTTGAGGGGGAGTGTCAAAATTTGTTTCTGTTTTATTATTAAAAATATCCCTCAAGTATAGGAATTTAGTTATATAGGAGTACTAATCGAGATTTGATTGTATTGTAATCTTGTATATATATATATATATATGATGTATTGTCAACATATTTCAATTTAATAAAATATATTTTCCTAATTCTTAAGAAGCAGGTACTACAAAACCTGCCCAATGACAAGGTCATACAGAGCCAAAGACTAACGCATACAGAGAACCTAAACAGACAACATGGAATAGATACCCCTATCACTTCCATATCATACTATTTGATGCCCTGATGTCAGAAATATTAACAAAACCGATCAAGGGCTTCTGTGATAGCCGTCATTACTATAATTTATTGTAAAGCAAACAAATGGAAATCATGTATTCCCAATATGTCCTTCGGATTATCAACATTAAGTTAAACTCCTAATGCATAAGAGGGTTTTTTACACATGAATAATATAGCACCTGGTGATGAAAACTCGAGAACCACTTTGCTGGCGTAGAGCACAGGCAGCTGTGAGATCCTCCAAATTTCTGGCAACTATGTTTGGGTGTCTACATGAGTCACACGTTTTTCCACATAGTGATGTTGTTACCTGTTTTGAACAAAGTAAAGTATCCACTTGTGTCAATGTGAATCACACTACATAATACCTAAGGCTGTTTAGTTCATTACCTGCTCCCCAAAACTTTCGATAATCATTTTCCTACGACATCCAGATCCTTCACAATATTCAACCATCTACATTTTTAACATATAAACTCCATTACTTAACTAAATACATAAGCGAATTGTGAATAATAGATACAATGTTACAGAAGTATGCAAGTATTTAGATGTTACCTGATTGAAAGCAGTCAGGGACGTTCTGGATGATTCTTCTTGTGAACTTGAGGATTGTGACTTCTTGCTCCCTGAGTTTCTTAATATAAATTCCTGAAATAGAACATAGTTAGAGAAAACATGTCCAATAAGAAAACAAGATCAAAGTATCAAGTTAAGCAAGTCAACCATTCTTTTGCGATCATCTACTCCATAGTACAACAGACTTCTAGAGGGCAATTGATCACGACCAGCTCTTCCTGACTCTTGATAGAATGATTCCATTGACTTTGGAATATTGAAGTGGCACACGATTCTGACATCTTTTCTATCAATGCCCTGGTAATTTGATCTTAAGCTATTAATTGAAAATCACATGAGTATAAAAAGGATTATAACATTAAAACTTCACATAGAAGTTTGAATCAAATTTATAGTAAACGGCCACTAACCATTCTGAACGGACACCAAAGGCTTAGTAACTGTATGCAACAGAAACGCTCCATGTAGAGTATAGAAAGAAAAGAAAGGAATACATCACAATCTCAAATAAATCATCAGTTCTTGGCATCAGAATAAAATTATAAAATGTAGTGAATGAGTTCTTGCCCTAAAATGAGTTCTAAATAGCCCTGAAATAGTGTTCAGAATAACGCTGCTATAGCTTTCAGCAGGGATAGTTGTGACATGCTACCCCTGTAGCATTGCCAATTTCTGAATGGTGCCAATGATGCAAGCTATCTGCAGTGGTTGGGAATGCCACATCCTGTTACCAACGATTACACCAAAACGGACACTTACCAAAACTCCAGCATAGAAAGCATGTGAAAAATCGTAGGAATGGCAATCTTGACAACGGTGTGAAAAATTCTTATCCTCGTAAGAGCACTATGCATAAAATTAAAGTTTTTTAAATATGCTTAAAAAATTAATACAAAATACATTTATGAGATTAAGTAATTAGATTATGTACATCCCCATAAAATTTGGGGAGGGGTATGAAATACTTCCTTTAAAAGAAACCATTTGTTATTCAATAAAATCAGTCCACCACTCCTGGGAAAAGTGTTCCTCTTAAACAGCAAGAATGTAAATTAAAAAGCTTGACATTATTGGACAACAAACTTAATGGCATTCTACTTCAAGTGTAAGTTCAAGGCTGGAGGTCCAAATGTCAAGAATGTAAATTAAAAAGCTTGACATTATTGGACAACATACTCAAGGGCATTCTACTTCAAGTGTAAGTTCAAGGCTGGAGGTCCAAATGTCTTCTTGCAAGTGACTACTGCAGGCTACACTCCCAGGATTCTCAACGTAAATTGAAGAGAGAATGAGAAAAGCCCGCCACTTATTAAAAAACTGAAATGGGAAAACTTACCCAAAAGCAACAGTGGCAACAACAACTTTTATGTTTGAAGAAATCCAATCATGTAGCACTGAAGTTCGCATTTTATCATTCAGTCCTGCATGATAAGCTGGGAAGACCGGAATATTATGAATAAAACCAATATCATATCAGGGGACAGACAAACTTTTAGGATTGAAGCGACAGCTTCCACACAAGTATTTTGTTTTAGTGTTCTCAATATTATATGTATCATGTGTGTTAGTTGCTCCCAGTATTTGATAATATTACTTTCCTTTCACCTCAATTTCTCATCCCACATTTTTTACATATTCACTGTACAAATTACATTTTTTGTGGGTATGAAAAGTATCACTTACAAGTTACAATCTCGTTCCCTACTTTAAAAAATTTAGTCTTAGTTCTTTATCAAGTATTCATTGGATATTAATTTATTTGATTGCATTTTGTGCTTTTTGATACTAATCTTATGTGTCTCTCTTCTTCTCATTCTTATTTTTTCTCAATTTTTAACACCTTAACCTACGTGAATGGCTGAATGATTGATTGTTTGGTTACTTAGAGAGTTTGATAGTAATGAAATACAAAAATCATCAATGTTTCAAAATATGAAAATTTGTACAGAACTATTATAATGTAAAATTTTTAGTATATTATAATGCAAGGGATTTACATATATGCGTATATTTTTGGGTCCGGATAGTTGCGATGAATCATTTTGAAAAGACATAAAAAATACATAAAATATTACCAGCACAAGAAAAGCCTCTTTGGGATAGATGAGCTGACAAGTCATCACACATTGAACGTTCAAGGCAGTAAATTATCCCACAGACATCTCCCAAAGATTTGAGTGTATCAGATAAATCAGCATAAGCATCATTCAGTAGATCTTTGTATCTAACTGTATCATTAAGAAATCAAGTCAGATTTGTTTGAATTTATAAGTAGCAGTATGCCTGCATCACATGCAAAAAATTAACATACAAAGCAATTCACCAATGAAACTCATTAAGTAACTGGAATGCTCAAAATAGCCCTATATTTACTGATTGGAATTGGAAGGATTTCTTCAAAAATGTTAAATTTGCATCTTACCCATTCTTTGTTTTTTAAAATAGAAATTAGATTGTAAGTTTTTTGCTTTCTTCTATCTTCATAGCATCTTTATCATCAAATGTAAGTTAGCATCCACAAACATTTATGTAATGACAGGACTGATTTATTATTAATGTGGCAGCCACATTACATTTGATAGTGTATGGCGATGGTTTTCCATTACTAACAGGGAAACTTTAATCTACAAATAGGGTGAAACTGAAATCTGGATTGATTTATAGCTTTGAATCAAACTGCAAGCAGAACTGACCTTCATAATATATATTAGGTCGATTAAAAGAAGTCTTCAGTATTAATGCATTTTGCATCTGTAAGGATTCCACTACATCCTTCTGAACCCTTCATAAAACAAATAACCAACGAATTAACGCAACAGTGTGATTCTCATTTCTCACCCTTCAATACCAGGAAAAAAAAGGAAGAAGATGAAAGAGAGTGCCTGGTTCAAAAATACTACACAGAATATGCAATGATCATTGTGATAAACAGAGCATATTCTTTGTATGTGAATATGTTTAAACCCATATTATCATAAAATAATATTACAGGCCCATAATAAAAAAGAAACCCTATCATAATACTATACACAGACAGACACACAACAGACACATATACATACCAATAAGAGAATAACAATTTTAGAAATCCACAACAATTGCAAGATTATTTGTCAGAAGAATAGATAGAAATGCGTAAATGTAGAATTTAATATGAAATTTGTTCATGTCATAAATTAAAATATAACACAAACATGTTAATTCTATAAAATAAGTAAATTAAGAAAACTCACTTAGGAACAGCAGTAGCAGTCAGAGCTAACATTGGTACATCTGGCAGTTGCTTTCTCAGAGTTGAAAGCTTACGATAGCTAGGTCTGTTTCCAAATACATACGGAAAAGGGAATAGCATGTCAACAGAATTAACTCCAAGCAAAACTGTGTCATCACATGAAAACTTAAGCTTTTAGATTAGTTAGTTCGAGGGCAGTGCCTAACATGCACAAGTGCAAAACTATGGCACATGTGAGTGAGCATGTTTTCACTATTAATTTAATATTTAATCACACAAAAAAGGTATGAGTTGGTGACCAAAATTGACATCAAAACCTTAGAACATTACATTTTCATTTATTAATTCTTCTTGTATTTCACTTTAACCTTTGGTGTCTAATATTTTGCTCCACCACAGCCTTTAGCAACTTTGAGAGCATCAAGCCTGAGGTTGTGTAGCACGACTAAAGCCACTAGAACTACCTTGCCCTCTCACCACCTAGTAACTACAGCTGATACCCATAGGATCCCTCTTGAATTTTATTTGCTGCTATTATAAATAAGTCTCTGACTTAGCAAGTCTATTCTGCATTAGGATTATACTCAGTAATATTGGGCCTATGGCCTGAAATGCTTTAGGCTATAATCCTCGCTGAGCTTAGGTCAGTTAGTTAAGAATCAGTTACAGAGTCTGATTACAGCTGCCACTGATTCACTCACTAGACTAGGTATAAATACTGAAAATTGTGTTGTGCTTAGTTTTTCAGTTGATGGAAATCATTCACATTTTCTCCAAGATTTTATCCCGGTTCTCAATGACTTCGTTTTTTTAAAGCTGCCTTCTTCATGGTATTTTGTGCTAGGAATTTTGACTCCCTTTACAGGTGAACTGCTCAACAGGAAAGAGTACTTAGTGGGATTTTGGGCTTTGGTGAAGAAGTTGATTCTCAATTTAGATTCTTATAAATGATTGTTAGGACTTAGATAAATAAAGTTAGTTAATAATATTAGTTAGTTAGTTGTGGTTGATATAAGGCTATTCGTGTAAATAGAGAGGTCAGGGAGTTAGAAAGATATCATTGAATATTGTAATCAACTATTGAATAGAGAATGTTCTCTATTGTGACGGGGAAACCCTTGGAGGAGACATTTCTCTCCTAGTTCTCAATAAAAGTGTTCTTTCTTAGGAATCCAATTCTTGGGTTCCTAACAATGATGGTCTTGTTTTCACTTAATTATAATAAATAAGTAAAAATATGTGTATCAGTGTTAATGTCCTGTGTTTTTAACATTAGCAGTGTCGGTGTGACCGTGTCTGACGTTCGTGATGGTGTCAATACTTCAGAGGAAAAAAGATGGGTATCATTGATCTGTTTTAAATCTGGATGACCCGCCAAGTCCAAAATGACCCCAAACAATCTTAATGATGACCCATCAACCCCAAATAGAACACGCACATCTCACCCTCACTCACACATATTTATTGTCTATTCTCATTCTCATATCTATATGCTTGCCTAAAAACCTCAAACTCTCACTTGGCTGCTCCCGTATCTCTTCTACCATCTCAACCATCCCTTCTGTAAATGGCCCGTCTTCGGCAAACTACATATCTCTGGGGATTGTCCCATTCTCTTCCTCCTTTCCTTTTCTGATTTTCCTTATTTTCCAAGTCTCAATACCTACTCTGCATATCCTGTTTTATTCTCTATTCCTCTGTCCATCCCTCTATTTCCCTATCTGTTTGTCACATTTATTTCTTTAAAGGTGATTTTTTCCTCTTTGTTTTATGGCTTAAGGGTTGCTAATAATGATACCTTGGGGGATTTTATCAATCACACAATGCTTCTAGTTAATTGTTCTTAATATAGATGATTAGTTCCTATCTATATTCTATATTTTTTTGTATGCTTAATGCGCACGTGTAGGGATACGATCCGTTGGTTGTGTGGAAGATCAATTGGTAGTAGATGTTAAGCTATTACACTTGTACCACTTAACCATTTTATAACTTCTGGTGAGATACAAAATTAACCAATCCAACTATTGGATAAAAAATTTGGATGAACTAAATCAAGTTCATAAAATTTCATATAAATAAAAAATTAATTGATGCTTTATCGCAATATTTTCTTTTAATGTAAAATACCTTTTAAAATGTAAATAACTATTGACTGTTAGAATAGATAGCAGTCTGAATCTATTTTAAATTTTGATATGTCATATGCATGATCATGCAGATATTATCATATGATTCAATGTCTGATTGACAAAGTTCATATTCTAAAAAAAAAAACAATTAAGTGGAACAAGAGTAATAGTTTAACATCTAGTGCCAGTTGATCCTGCACACAACCAATGTGCTGCTTATACCATATATTGTTATGGTTGATTTTAGGCTTGCAGCTTGCCGCCATGAACTATCTACAAAGGATACCATCAATAAAAATTCAAATTGCTAGTAGCAACATATGAGTGAATAACCTGAAATCGTGACCCCAACTAGAGATGCAATGAGCCTGAAAATTTTGCATAAGTGAAATTTTTAAGGATATCCATAAAATTCCAACAGAAATATCTTTGTCCAACAGAAATTCCAACTACACCTCGTCTATGGCAATGAGACTTAACAAACCCCTTGAATAAATCTTTGCCAGCTTTGACATAAACCCTGGTGTTGCTATCAACTCTGGAGTCACATAAAGCAGCCTTGTAGACGGTTTTCCAGAATCAAGGTCCTCATAAATCTTAAAACATAATACAGAAAAATCAGTTTCCAAAATTAGTAACACAAACAAGTGAGAAATTGGCCACAGATTTATATAAGTGAATCTGACACAGGTCCTTTCCCTACCCCCAAACAAAACTAGGGGGAAATGTTATAATCAAAAGTCAGAAGCCCAATAATGAAGTTCATGCATAAGATATGAAGGAATTCTAGCAGTTTCATTGAGAAGCGTGAATTTACTAGAGATAATATCCTTTTAAATCCATAAAAAATGCAAAATTAATCCAATATAAATCCTAATATTTTGCACTTATTATACTAGCCATTTGCAATACGATATCAGCAACATTATGATAATCCACCTTATCTTTTGCAACTGCTGTTTTTGTTGAGGAGAGAAACTCTGCAGCGATTCCTTTCTCCTTTAGTGCCATCACTTGGTTTTCCTAAAGAAAGAACCATTTGAACCAAAACAAACGCTTAGCTCAGAAATTCAACATGTATGAAAAGAAAAACTGATAAAATGAAAAAGATGCATACCATTAAGGCTGCCACCACTCAGCAGAACAAAAAGTCAGAAATCACAACCAGTATCCTCAGACGCAAACCCAAGCGATTTATCAGACAAAATTTACAGAGTTCAAAGATACAAACTCTAGAAAAAAAAATATAAACGTCATTCACCTATTAAGGGACAAACTACAAGCACGATTCCAGCTTTTGCCAATGCAGGAATCTGATAACACATTGACTTGCCTCCTCCAGTTGGCATAAGACAAAAACAATCCCTTCCTGGAGCAACACGATAAGAACGAAATTTCGCCCAAAAATTAATGAAAGTTTCCTATTTAAATCACCTCCATTCAATTAAGAGTTTGTTTGCTGCATATTTGGACCCATTTGTTACAGAATTTTTAAAAAATGTTTTTTATAGTATTTTATCTTTTAGTTATAACATTTTTAAAAAGGAATTTTAAAAATAAAGCTTCAAATGAAAAATTGGTTTAAATAGTTTATCTTAAAATATCATTTTAAGTATTTCATCTATTTGGCTACAACTTTTCTTGTATAATGAAATTTCAAAAAAAGATTAAAATGAAAAGTAATTTTGAGAAGTTATTCATAAAAATCATTTTTGAATAATATCTTTTTTAAAAAAAATGTGTTTTTTTATCATGTTAAAATCACTAATAATGAATATCTTAATTATTGAGCGTCTAAATAGTAACTTTTATTTTCCTAATTCAAACAAAACCAGCCAAAATTGTTCCTTCACACTAACTACATTTTCTAATACCTCACTTAATAAGTTCAAGTTACCAATTACTAGCAAATATGAATAAAAATAAGATTAATCCTATTAAGTAAAATGTGAATTGTACCTGAGAGTACAGCTTGAATAGCTTCCAATTGCATACCCCTAAAATCAGGGTAACCAAAATGCCATCTAAGAAGCTTCACTAGCGATTCCTTGCTACACAATTGCACATTCTTCTTGTTCCCCATGGCGTCTTTCAACGGTAACAGCGATTTCTTCTGCATTTTGATTCTGACCTGTGAAATCGAAGTTCGATCAACTAACGAATTAAGAATCGAAAGAGAAATGGAAAGTACGTACCTTTTGATCGATTGGTTTCGCGTTTTCCGCAGTGGACACTGCAAGAGCAAAGGCGTTCGCGGGTTTTTTGCTTTAGTTCCAATCCGCAAACAATATAAATCGTTGAGGAGTTGGCTATCTACACCGGGGAATTGTTACCTGCACGCCCTCCCCTTTTTTGAAATGTTTTGTTTTTGGGTCTGTTTTTTTTGTTAAAATGTTCTCTTTTTTTTTTTTTTTTGTTAAAATAGTGAAATACCTCTTATTGTGGATGCTTATTTGATTTGGGCTCAAGATGTTGAAAACTATTATAATAGTATTGTTGTTGTTAGTCTATGGTTAAATATAGATGCATTTTATATGTGTTTGACTTTTCTAAAGTTGCTCATTTTAGAGCGTAAAAGTGAGTAAAATTAACTCTTAAATAATAAATTAAATATATGATAATCAATAATGAGTTTGTTAGAATAATAATCATTGAAATTTTCTCACTTTATATTTTATGTACTTTGGATGATTCAAATCCATTTTTTGTATATAGATAAAATTCTATTCAAAGATGAAAATGAAAACAAATTACATAAAAGTTATATAGAAACTCACTGTTCGAACTCTGTCACTCTAAGATTCTCTAAATTTGTGAAAGTAAAGGGTGTCTTCAACATGAAATGACATTCTTTCAAATAGAAGATTAAAATATATCGATGTTGTTACATGTTAGAAAACTAGAATTGTTTATACACTAGAAAGTAAACTGTTTTTTTATTTGGTCAACTTTGCTACAGTAAAAAGTCAAACATTCTACATAAAAAATTCAAAATTACACATATTTTAATATTTTAGTCTTGATTGGCAAATAAACTCTGCAATCTTCCTCCATAATTGGATATGATATTTCGGCGGTGGATGAAGATAAAGATTGCTTATGTTTGTCCTTATTTATTTCTTATTTTAAAATATTGAGGACCCTTTGTCTATTTTCTATGACGTCGCCCTTTGAATATGAAGTTGTTAGAGTTGCTGTAACGCAAACCCTTTGATTGAGAAATTTGCATGTGTTGAGGATCTGCAACCTTCAAAAAAGTTGAATTAGATTTAAACCATATTGTGATTTTCTCCTATGAAGTTTTAAAGACATTGATACGAGGCCATCACTTGACAAAATCTTGTTATTGAAGAATATGCAAATTTTATAGGTTTGAATTTTACCCATGTTTTTACTGCCATGAACATATCCATGACAGAATTTGGTGAAGAAATATAACTCAATTGAGTAATTATCAAGGTCTTTATTAAACCTCTTTGAAAATAATTGAAATACTTCTTGGACTTTAGAAGAAATGATTTGATGAATTGGTGCAAAGTAATCCTACCATTGGATGAATCAAATTGGAAAAGAATAGACAACATTGTCTTTGAAGTAAATTAACCATGAGTGTTTGTTTTTGTTTAAAAACCAAAATACATTTGTCCATGCATTGACATAGTGCCATGAGTGTTTGTTTGTTTGTTTGTCAACCTTTCAGCCTACCATCGAAGTAAAGCGGTGTCTAATATTTCTTTTTTCCATTTAAGAAATAAATCAATTTCCTGACAAAGCCACTACCACTCATTTCAAGTGTGTTGTGATATCTTGAAGATTCACTTGGAAGGCAATGTATATTATACACAACGAGGTCAATCACTAGCTATTGTTTCTTTCTAGTTACTATAAAGACAAAACACTTGAAGATTAATTGACATATAGTTAGGGATAAACTTCATAGTACACTTCCCATTTTCAATCAAGAACAAGTTTCAGAAATATTCACATGACTTCAACTTGACTGCTTTCACAGCCTAATGCTCAAAACAACAATGGGCCTCCATTTGGTCACAACGATGATTTAGTCTGTGGAGGAAAGAAAAGTTTTTAGGAGAGAAACAGGTGGAAAAACGACATGAATGTCATTTTACATTTACATTTTAAGTCTTGAATGCATGGGTGGACTACACCCAATGTAGTCCATTTATAAGCACCCTACAGTTTAATATCTTATTTGAGGTCACATGAAGCATTACACAGTTTTAGAACCTTATTATATATCTGATACAATCATGCCCTGTGTTGTCAATAACACAAAAATCATGTCTTGTTTTCCGAGAACTTGTACCATTCTATTTTATCCTTGGTCGCTGCAATTTCTCATCGACTTGTTTATTAACCAGGTCTTATTTATTTTCCAGGACACTGACATTGTTCGAGTTGGTCTACAACTCCCCTCTAACACATACAATGAAATTCTACACTCAACGAAACACAACATCTCATTTCACACAAAGGATCATTGGTATTGAATCCGTTACTACCTTCCACCCTTAACTTGTTTTCTGTACAAAAGTTTTTATGTCAAAGGAGGCATCACCAGCAGATGTCTTTGTAATGACACCCTGCTCAGAGAACATAAAATCGTCAGAACAAATAAAAAACGAAACCAGTCAAATTATATAAGAGAGGGAAGAGGTAAGACAGACCTTCTCAGTGATGATCCCCGATATTAGATTAGCAGGTGTAACATCAAAAGCCGGATTCCACACAGATATTCCTGAGGCAGCAACCTGCTCTCCGAGTCCTCCACGTGTGTTCAACAATTCCTTGGGAGATCTCTCCTCAATGACAATTTGTTTCCCAGAAGAAAGTGATAGATCAATGGAAGTCAAGGGTGCAGCCACATAAAAAGGCACATTATGAAACTTTGCACATAAGGCAACACTATAGGTTCCAATTTTGTTGGCCGTGTCACCTGCAATGCCATTTAAAAGAAAATAAATCTGATGATAGCTTTCATGGTTGAGAAGACATGCAAATTATAGTCTATTTATGTTGCAACAAAACATACCATTTGATGCAACTCGATCTGCACCAACAACAACAGCATCCACACGTCCTGCTTGCATTAATGCGGCAGCAGCAGAATCTGCTATAAGAGTTGCTGGTATTTTGTCATGTACCAATTCATAGGCAGTAAGTCTGGATCCCTGCAATTAAGCATTATGATTAGTAAGCATCAACTCCAAATCATTTTAATCTGTTACTTTCATAGGAGGCAGTTAATGGAGAAGTGATTCTCTAGATACATGCAGGCAAAAACCTAAATTTGAAGGTGTGTTCTCAAAACTACTTCAGGCTTCAGCTTACCAATTCGATCGTCATCTTTAATTCCTCAAACCAGCAGACAAAGTTATTAAAAATTACTAAAGCTGTAACTGGCATGATGAAATGATCATCACTAGCAAACAATCCTTAACTCAATTTAAACGATTCTACTAATTTTCTCTCCTATTCTGTTTTAAAAGTATATCTGAAATTCGAGTGCTCTTGTTCAAAAAGATAACCACATCATCACGTTTCAGTTCTGATTCATGTCATGCTATTAATCCAAAATTACAAGTTGCAAAATATAGCAACTCATACAGATCATTTGGTTGAAAGGCAACTTTAAGTATGCATCTTCTTTCGAAAGAGAACCAAGTAAAACTATATTTGGAAAAAATGCACTCACTTGATTGAATGGACGTGTTTCTGTGCAATAAGCCCTTTCTAAAACTCCTCCGCTGTGAAGTGCACGGATTACACCGAGAGCAGTACCATATCCAGCAGTTGCTAAACTGAGTATTGAATTAAACACACAATTGCAAGTGAGTACTGAGTACAACTGCAGATACCTTTTTGCTTTGTCAAACAAATGAAAAAACAAAACAAAAATTAAGTTTACACTTTATTATATTATTATAATAATGAGTGATACTGTAATAGAACTGTAGCAGGCACCTTCCAGTGTTGCAATGGGTCAAAACAGAAAGATTATGTTTCTCTGTATGGTTTTGAATAAAACTAGCTCCATATGTTCCAATTGCTTTGTTCGATGCAACATCATCCTCAAGCATTATTTCAGCAGCCTCTACATAAGCCTAAAAAACAATTCAACAGATTCAGGTTCAAATGTTCAAATCCAAAATAAGAGTAAAAAGGTACAAAATGTAATTTCCTTTGTTTATGCAGGAATTCGTCATTATAAACTATAATAAATCTTAGAAGTACCTGAAAAACACCCCTAGCCTCTGAAGTGGTAGCAGCAGTCACAGATATGATTTCTTTGAGTTTTGTTGCGGCGTCTGATAAGTTCACCGCAGTTGGCCGACTAAAGCATGACGGAAAAAAAGTAAATTAAAACCCATGCTTGAAAGGAACTTCATAACAGCAACCTCAACTGATTAAAGAGATACTTCAACATGCCAAATTCTATTTAGTTATCAGGCAATGGAATGACTGAGACCATCCACAATAAGTAGATTGCTTTCTTGGTAAAACACGGAATCGAAAAAATACCTAGTTACAAGATATTCCAACTTCTTATGTAGGAAGTAAGCAGCGTCATCAGTAGACCCACTGAAATCTTCTAAGTTGGACACCTCCACAGCCAGAGCGAGTGCCGCTGCAATAGCAATAGCAGGTGCTCCCCGGACCACCATATCCCGTATAGCATTCCTGAAAAATAAATAATAATTTATATTCAATAGGCATTCTTTTCTTTCTTTGTCCACTGTACTTCAGTAACCGGGATTTGAAATTGCAAACTACTTCACCTAATGTAGTAATCGGGATTCAAAATTGCATACTATTATAGTATTACTATATCCGTAATGCAGCCACAAACTCCCAAGTTGCAAGGCCACAAAAAGTTCATTATCAATAGATGATCAACAATCTTGATTGCAATTTAAAACCTTGATAGAAACATTACAACTTACAACTTACAACTGACCATTTAAGAAAATTATCTAGATCCAACTTTGAGAAAAGTGTTGTCAAATATTGGTTGGCACTATAGTGCTATGCATAGTGGAATTGGACAAAATCGCTATTGTTACAGATATGCTTTTTAGTACAAAATGTTATCAAACAACAGCTATAGTGGCACTGTAACAACATAGTATACCAGAATTTAAACAAATTCCTATTTTCGGTGATATGCTGTTGACAACACTAGATTAGCTTTTAGCTTATTATAGCTTCTCAATTAAAATAAAATTATGATTCTCATCTACAAAAATAAAGTCCTTAATAGTTATAAATGTTAGTCAATGAATTTTTTGAAAAATAAAATGAGATATAAAAGCAAAATTTATCTTATAAAAAAAGACTATCAACTAAAAAACAAGTAAACAGTAATTTTGGTTCTTAAATGTGTGATGAGCTATCACTATAGTCTCTAATTGTATCAAAATTGCAAATACATCAACAACATCTTTTTTAGTTAGTAATTTTATGAAATTGACCAAGGGAAAACACATTTAAGATTTAAACTGATTAATTATAGACATATTCAAAAAACCAAAATGACTAACAAAAAACGATATTTAAGTATGCATTTTTACTACATGAAAAGTTACAGTTACTGTATATGAAATATCTTACCAGCCATCATTTGAATCCCGAATCTCCAAGTAAACGCTTTCTAACGGGAGCTTTGTCTGCAGAGAAACAAGTATAATCAGCAGTAATAAAAAATGAATAAAATTGAAGGGGGAAATGAGTACCTGATCGAGAAGCTGAAGAGAACCGCGGTTGTAGCGAATGGCCTGGAGCATATTGGTGGCGTTTGAATCAGATGCCATAGAGAGAATTAGTGGGAATAAATTTGAGAGAATTGGTGCTTCTGGGATTTCAATGGCTGTTGCTGTCAGCTTCTGTTTTCATTTTTTTAATTTCAGATTCAGGGGTGTAAGTAGTAGATGTAATGGTACAGGGTAAAACAGAATTGGCCCAACTAGTACAGTATTAGTCAGAAAGGGGGTTTATTGAGCAAATGGAATAATATACAGGTCTAAATAATTGTCTGGTCCAAAATCTATTTTATAATATTTTTAAATGTCTTTAATGAACAAATATTTTATTTTCCTCATTTCCGTCAGAAACTTTTTCTTTATAATACTCATTTAATTTAGTATAATATTATTATTTTTTAACATAAATAAATATAATTTTAATCACTAAATTAAATATTTATAAAATCATTATATCATAGCAAATACACATATAAAGAAAATTAATTATAATATTTATTAACATATATTTAAAACACTTTAAATATCAAATTCACTTAATAAAATAATATTTTAGTTAATTAATAAAATAATATTTATTAACCTAGGTTTGTGTAGCATGCACCTCTTTATTAGTGTTGATTAGCAACGAGGCATGCACACCTTAATGGCATATGTGTTAATTACCATTGTTCCTAATAATTACGGTTGCACCTAATAAATTGAGTTTCTTCGTAACAAACAAGTGCATTAAACATAAGAAGCTAACATAGTATCCCAAACTCGATTTACACTATTTTTGTGACCAATCTCTTAACATTTGCTTAGAAAATAGTGAGCACCCGACTCCTCATTGCCATAAACATTTATGATAAGTTATGCAAGTCTCTTTTTGTTGGTTTAGTGCAATAAGTAACTAGAAATTTTTAAAGTTGTAAATCTATATCTTCATTTCTTCTTGGTTTTTCATACAATATTGATTGATGATAAAGATTTATCTCATCCATGTTATTAGAGATTGGGAAAACGAATGATCAATTTGTTCTTCTAGTAGTGCAACAAAATTGATACCATTGGTGTCAATATAGAGTATGAAATGGTGCTCACAAAGTGGGTTTCAAAGGTGGGAATAGAAATAGTTTTTTGTTTTTATTTATCTAGCATAGCCTTATATTTTGGCCTCTACACTCAATGATCTAAATATTTAGAGATTATGCAGTGTCATGGGGTATATATATAAATTTTTTTTTCCTCTAAAGTTGGAATCAATTCTGAAGGAGAATCAATTATGCTCGATTAGAATCCGCGAGTAATTTATCTGTAGAAAAATTTATCTATGAGAAATTGCATTTAAGATATTTTTCTTCGAACTTTCTGTGAGATATTTTCAAAATATTGAGTATACATGTAAATAATTGGTGATAATTGACATGAAATTGTTGTTGGTTTAGTGGTTGTGTTCATTGTTTGTAAACATAAAGTCCCGAATCAATCTGTGCTTCTACTTTAAGGCTAGTGTTCCAACACTTTCCTACAGCCATTTTAGAAGGTATGTTTCCTACAAATGTTTCGGATGTAAGTCCGCAAGTAATTTTGTTTCAAAAAACTTCTTTAGTAGATAAAATCCGTATGTAATTCTATAAGAAAATTTGCAAGATAAATCCAATGAAAATGTGTGCAAATAACTTATTAAATCCACGTATTAATGTGCAAGTCGTGATTTTTTGTATGGTAATAGATCAGTCACAATTTATTTGAAAACATAATAATAATACTATTTTGATGGATAATATTATGTATCAATTTAAGTTACAACATATAAAACATGAGAATTTCAAGTGATACATGCCCAAGTTCTATTGTCATAATAGTACAACATAAATCTACTTTTTTACAAACCATTCTTTCCATCTGAATTGAGTATAGAATAACTAAAATGTTACCTCTGTTGATTTTCAATCTAAATATGTTTGCATTCATTCGGTTCAAACATATTCATCACAAACATTTGCGCTACAAGAAATATAGCTTCTACTAAAACCAACTTCATCAACAAAAAGTTTTGTATAGCAACTTTACATAGTCAATAGGGTAATAAAACAACTACACTCACAAACCTAATTAAACAAAGAAACAACAACCTAGTACCTAATTAAATCATACAAAATTTAAAATAGAATAGAATGGAATATTTGCATAAAAAAAAAAAAGAAAGAATGTCAATTAAAAAATTAGTAATTCATTGTAAGGAACTGAAGAAATTAGTAGAGTAGTTCTCAACTTACTTCAACCATATGAAGCACGCGGAGCACTGAAGCATTCTCAGAAATAAGCCCCCTAAAATTGCTCAGCTTAAATTAAGTGCAACATCCCGTTTGATAAATTGATAAATTGGCAATTTTTCATCTTCAGTAGAACATTAATAAATTGAAAATTGATTTTTCATCTTATTTTTATATATATAAGGTGAAAAACAAAGTCTAGTATTAGTGCAAAATGTTTTGTTAATGCTCATTAAAATATATGCATTTTTGTAGTGTTTAGTGTTAGTATTTTGAGTTATCAAGTTTGGTTTAGTTTAGACTCATAGTATTATTCAATTTGTATATTAGTTGTTGATTTTTATTAATCTTCCTAATTGAAGCCTCTCTTGAATTACGGAATTAAGAGTTTGAACTTCGTAATTTATTATCAAATTGAAGAGTTTTACTATAAATCTCGAAGATTTCATTCATAATCTCAATAAGCATAATTTTAAATTAAAACAAAACTAACGTAATTACTAGAATCAGAGATAAAAAAAAATAAAAAAAATAAAAACTATAAATTAATACAATGTCCAAAATCATAAATTATCACAACAACAAAAATAATAATTTTAGTTTCCAATTTCAACCACTGCATGAGTAAATTTTTCATCATTGTGAAATAATAGATTTTTGGTCTATCTTCTCTTTTATCTATATATATTGGTTATATTTTAATTGATTTTTAATTGTCAATACAACTCAAAAAAATTATCACGTTAATTGTAAAGCTCACAAATACTCATTTTTTCATAGTTCAACAATAATAAAATCTCCACAATACACTTCCGCAACTTCTATGAAGAGTTTGAGAGATTTTTAAACATACTTAAGCAAAGTGCAGAAAATAATTACATTTATCGACACAACTCAAAAGTTAATTGAAATTACGATTTCGATAATTACATGTTCGTATGTATAAAGAAAGACTAATGCAACAAAATAGGATCATGTAAAAGCCAGTGAGACATCAATTGTAAATGAGGTTGCATGAGTGTTGTACCTCTTAACGTTAACCAAAGTGGATTTGTCTCATCAAATGTTTGTTCAATCGCTACCAAAGTATTTTCATGGGGGTTATATGTACCTCTTGACCTTAACCTTGAAATGTACCATGGAGGTGCAACAAAAACAATCAAGTGAGGATGATAACCTTTGTTATGCTATATTGTGATTTGAGAGTAAGCGGATGCTTTTATTACTTGCTTCAATATTCATGAGGGATAAGAATAATAAAGAAAAATTTGATGTTGACCACATACTTATCATCAAGTTGAAGTAGGAATAATTTTCATGGGAGCTTTTTAGATAGTAGATAATGATTATTCTTTACCTGTGTTGTTTGAGTTGTGTTGGTTGATGTATTTTTTTTTGTTGCACTTTACTTCAGAATGTTTAAGATGTATATTTTTGGTGTCATGCTCTACAAAGTCAAAGTAGAGCGATTTTGTATAGAAATTTTAGTGAATATTCAGAAAGTAGAGATAATGGATATTACTATTTTTTTTTAGAATATGATCGGATAGAAAGACGAGTACTTTTTAAATTTATTTTTTACTTTGGAGATGTTGAAACTACAAATTCGGAGTTAAATTTTATCGAAGAATGAAGGGATCGATGATGACAATCTAGGAGAAACATTTTAGACTCAATCTTAAAGAGTTGAAGTTTAGTTTTGAAAATAAAGGAGACTTGGTGAATAAGATGTTGCCCATTTTATTTATTTTCTTTTGTTGAAGTTGTAACAAAATGTGTCTATGCAGAACTTTGATTTAATTATATCTCAAAACTTAGGTTCATTTTATTTATGAGTGTTTATTCCAAATGGAGCATGCTCCTAAGTCATGAATTTTTGTGTTCATAAGCAAGAGTACTTTTAACCTTGTTTTGTAACATTAGTTTTGCTGGTACACAATTCACACAACGATTAAACCAAATTAAAACATCTCCTCCCTACCTTGTTCAATCTCAACTTGTTTACCAACATTCTCCAACATTTAAAAAACATAACGAAGAAAGCACAACCATCTAAACTTCCAACTAATAATGTTATGTTGTGGATGTCACCAAAGTCTCAAGCACCTTCTTTCTCTCTTTTTTTTGGGACCAAAGCACCTTCTCTTTGCTCCAGCCAAAATCAAAGGCTTGTTGGGATTGAAAACAGTACTTAAATAAAATGCAAACCCACAAACTCATTCACAACTCTGTCCAAGCAAAAGCAATTGGGCTTCTAACTTGGTGCTGTGCATTGCTCCATAGAATGCTACCAAATCCATTCCTAACTGAAGAAGTATCAACACCCTTCTTTGACACAAAGGTAACTGTGTACCTTTTTCTATCCCCTACTTTCTCAAACACAAGCCTTGAAGGCTTCACAGTTATCTCGACCGAAGACGGCCCGTCAACCACCACATTATAAACAGAACCCGCTTCGCCAACATTCGTCAAGATACGCGTGTATCTCACAACCCTCTTGCCGGAAAACACAATCGAGAAAGAGGGATAATTCAATTGACCGGGATTAGCGAATTTGTTGGTGCAATTGACATTGGGTCGCTTAACAATGAGTTGGATTTGTTCAGGGTTGTAGTTTAAGGAACACAAGAAGGTAATGTAATCTTTTGTTGAGGCATCATAAACAAGGCCTGGTGAAAACGATTTTTGTGGGTTGACATGGCCAGCACCATGAGCCCATGGAGTTGAAAAGGATCTACCAGCAGCATCACGAAGTGGAGACATGGAATTGTCGTGTGTATAAGCTGTTGTCATAAGAGCTGATTTAATTGCACTTGGACTCCAATTTGGATGAGCTGCTTTCAACAATGCAGCTAACCCACTTATGTGTGGACAAGACATTGAAGTGCCTGAAAATTTAATCCAACAACATTTTGAATTTGTTATTGACAAAAGAGTAGTCAATGTAATTCGAATTTAAAACCAAAATTTTCTTAAAATCCTTTAACAATATTTTCACTTTTACTTTCTAACATTTTCAATTTATGTATTCAACTTTTGCTTTGTACGTATGTGGCTAGAATAATATTTTGATATAGATTTTCTTTTTCAATTGTGACAGAGAAGATAAAAGCTGACTAGAAAAAATGCATTTACAGATACACTAAAAATAATGTTTTGATCTATTTGATCTATTTCTAAAATAAATTTTCAAAAACTTTCATTATGTCTCCTCTAGGAAATAGAAATATCAAATAATACAAGTAACCGAACCTGGACTCTAAGGGACAGTTTACTTTTAAAGTTTGCTGTTTTCATTTTCTCTTTATCACAATTGTTTACTAGTTGTTTTATTCATCTCCTTATTAGTAATTGAAAATTAAAATAAAATACATTTTAGAAAATAAAAGCAGAAAAATATATCTAAGTAAACAAACCCCTAACTTTTCCTAAAATCCGACAATTAGAAATTAAAAAAAAATTGCATAAACTCCCTACCAAAAGCTAAGACAAAATACCTGACATGATGTTGAACTGTGTTTTACGATTATCTCCAGCCAGGCCAGAGGGCCCAACAGCATCAGACCACCCAGCCAAAATGTTCACACCAGGCCCAATAACATCCGGTTTCAAAATCTCTTTAGTTACCATATTAGGCCCCCTCGAACTAAAAGCTGCCACAATAGGTGAAGGTCTAACGTTCAAAAGAGTTCCACCAAAACTAAGCACCGCTGTTGGATTACGATCAGAAGATACATATTCTCTAATCTCATCCCCAATGGTATTCCCAACTGCAACAGCCGGTAGCAGGTGACTATCCGCAACTAACTCTTCCCCACTCTCTGCCGTGTTCGCTAGTATCATCCCAATTCCACCGGCATCTCTCACAACTTTACCTTTCTCCACACGCGCGCTAATTCCTCTATCGCATATAACCACTTTCCCACGAACCAAAGCCGGGTCAAGTGAATCGGCCATGCAAATATTCGCTGAATGGTTCGAACCCTTAAAATAAACCAAACCAACCGGTTCGTTTCCCATTCCCTTTCCACTATAAAGAGAAACTCCCGACAACCGCTTTTTGTTCCCCAGCGTTACGTAAGCCGGAAAATCCCGGTCCAGCGTTCCGGCTCCAACCGTCATAATCCACGGCGCCACGTTGCCAATTGAAGCCCTAGCAGGACCACTGTTCCCGGCGGAGCATGAAACGAAGATTCCACGCTCAACCGCCGCAAAAGCTCCGATCGCGACGGTGTCCCGAAAATAAGGAGCGGATTCACCGCCGAGTGACAGAGAAAGCACGTCGACGCCGTCTTGAATAGCACGATCCAATCCGGCGAGAATATCGGAAGCGAAACAACCATCAGACCAACAAACTTTGTAAGCCGCAATACGCGCCTGAGGAGCCATGCCTCTTGCAGTCCCAGTAGCGTAACCGAGAAAACTCGCGTTCGCAACATGCGATCCCGCGGCGGTACTCGCCGTGTGGGTCCCATGTCCATCTCTATCACGAGGCGAATTTGGCTCCTCGTTGCTTAGTTTTCCGTAACCATCGGACATGTGAAAACCTTTAGAGAAGCTTCTAGCGCCGATGAGTTTTCTGTTACAAAGAGAAGAGTTAAAATCTGGCGTATCTTCACACGCGCCACGCCAGCGCGTGGGAATTACAGGCAAACCAGCGTCGTTAAAACTCGGAGATTCAGGCCACACTCCAGTGTCAAGCACCCCTACTATAACATCATGTGAAGCATGATCTAACTCCTGTGTTCTATGTCCTTCCCATAAACCCGTTTCAGTTTCGAGTCCAAGAAACTGTGGAGTTCGTGTAGTGTGAAGTTGATAAACTGTGTCTTCGTAAACGCCCAAAACGGCGTCGGATCGGGTTAGTGATTGGACTTGTTCGTCGTTAAGTGTAACGGCGAAACCGTTATAAGCGGTTGTGTAAGAATAGAGAAGTGGATCAAAATCTAAATCTGAATCGGACGATTCAGAATCGGTGTTAATTGAAAGTGATTGGAGACTTGCGGTGTACCAATCGTGGTGAGTTTGGTACACGGAAGGCTTAGTGTGGTCCTTCATGTGAACTATGTATGTTTTTTTGGATGCATTGATTGAGGATGATAAAAAGAGGGGAAGGAGAATGAAGAAAAAGGTAGAAACAGAACCCATAATGTGGGTTCAGAAAAGAAAAAAAAAAGAGAATAGAAGTGTATGTTGAATTGATGATTATGGTTAAATAATAATGAGAAGTTGAAGAAATGGGGAATGAAGAGAAGAAGAGTGGCAGTGGTGAGTGTCAGAGGAAATGAGTCTTTATAAAGAAAACAGTTTTGGTTTCGAAATGGGTTGGGGTTGCTTAATGTGTCTTTTTTTATTTGTTTAATCATTTATTTTATTTATTTACGTTTCTGCCATTATTTGGTTACTCTTCTATTCCACGTGGTCGTCGGTGCCGTTACGTGCTCTGTTGCATTTATTTCACCCTAGGATTTAAATAATCCCGGCGGGTATTTCGGTAGTTATTTATTTTATTTTTTTTGGGTAGTATTTAATTTCTCAGAATAATAGAACCTACGATTTTTTTTTATACTAAGAATCTGCTATCATTATTATAAATTACACTTCAAGTGATGTTTATTTAAAACTAATGTTATGTTTATTAAAGTTTCGTTTCGAAGAGTCAAAAAGTTGTTTCTTTTAGAATATTAGTTTTTTTAAGTAAAAAGTTTAATATTCAAAATCAACTAAAAATAGTGATAGATCATTAAAATAAAATCTTAAGAAATGAAAAGAAGACAAAATATTGTTATTTCAATATTTTTATTTTGAACTCTTTAAATACTAAAAAGAATTAGTAAAAATAAATTCTAATGTCACGCACATTATTATCAAAGAAGGTTAATAAATTTATTTTTATAAAATTTTAATAAAATATTTATTTTATTTTATAGTTTTGATTTGAATTTTTATTTATTTATTTATTTATTTATTTATTATATTTATAAAATTAATTATGAAATAATAAAATAATTTAAATTGATCAAATTTATCGGTGTAAAAATATTAAATTTAATATTTCAATTTATTAATACAAGAAATAGGTTTGTTACAGCTTCAAAGAGTTATGATAAGATTGCTGTTGGGGAAGATTTTTGCTTGTTGTATAAAATTAAGGTATTTTGTCCGGAAAATCTTACATAAAATTAGGATCTTTTGCCTAGCATGGGAAATGAGGAACGGGGCCGCACACAGATCAGATGAGAAGATAAAATATATAGAGAGAAAGAAAATAAGGACACACTTTGGCACCTTAAAGTGTTTAGACATGTAGAAAAAAATTACTGAGAGAAAATAAAAACAACCATTTTGGAAACTTAAAATGTTTCAAATCTTGGAGAAAAAAGTTATACTCTTTAATGATTTTACTTCTTTTTATTTAATTGATAAACAATTCTATTATTTACTTTATGGCATTTAGTTCATGATTTTTGTTAAATCTTGTGATTAAGATAATTTTTAAGAGTATTTTTAATGATAGTAAAAGAAGTTTGCATGTTGTATAACATGTCATTATGGTCCTTTGCACAAGAATCGTACTTTCATAATTTAATATTAATAAAATTATAACTATTACATTCTTTATTAATGGACCATTTTAATGAACTATTACAATTGGAGAAGTTTTTATTTTATTTTAGTTTTAAATTCTAGTTTTAGTTTAGATTTTTGTTGTTATCTCAATTAAAATTATTCTATTGTTTTATTTACATGTTTTGGATGACCGACCTTGCATGACTTAATCAATCAATTGATTAGTGACCAAGTACAATTCATTAATAGACCAATAAGAAAATTAAGACTAAGATTCTTGTATGATGAAACATAGATACTAATTTTCAATCAATCTACTTCTTGATTCTTTATATTTTCTCTTAATTATATTTTTTGTTAATAGTTTTGAAGAGGATTGATAATTGAGAAAATAAATAAGAATTCATATAAAACTAGGACTTGAAGTATTGATATTATAAGTGAAACTATGATCCTAGGTTTACTTTTCATTCATTCAAAATTGTGTTTCGTTATCATTTTATGCTATCGTTGTGTTTTCGTGAACTAACAATAATTTTCATTAGTCTAAATAATATAAAATTTTGATTACTTAGGTTGTTGTTAAATTAATCTATGTAAATACAATAATCTTATATATTACTTGGCAAACTCGTACACTTGCAGAATTTTATGCAACAAATTTTTGGTGTCGTTGTCAGTGATTAATTTAGCAATATTAAGCAACAAATATTTTTATTACTTTAGAATTTTTTTTAATTTAATTTTAATTATTTTATTCAAAAACTAAAAAATAAATTTGTTCGTTTAAACTTTTATTGTTACTATTATTAATATATTTAATATATTCTTTTTCTTTGTTACTATTATCATTTCAATTGGATTTTGCACTTTAGTTTACTAAAAAGAAAAAAAAAATTGTTTAATTATTATTAATTTTCTTAGTTTTTTTTTGTTACGTGTATGTTCACTTGCTCCTTGAAATCTGTTTACAACTGATTTTATTTGTGTAGAATATAAAAAATATGGTCAAAAGGAGAACAATGGATGGGTATATGTTAGAGGCTAAATTAGAAGATCTTAAAAGACACTTAAAAACATTTATTTCTCCTCCTTTTCAATATTGTGACTTGGTGGGGCATGATAGTCAAGATTGTCCACTAAGACTTTATTGGGACTACTATGAGATCTGCCTTGATGGGGATGAATATGATCCCTACTCCTCTAAGTGGAACATTGTTTACATACCATTTGAAAATGAGTTAGATATTGATGAAAGACTTACAACCTTGATGCAAAATACCATTCCTCAGGTATCTCAAAGGTTTCTATATACATCATTCACTCAAATTGAATCCAACCCAGATGAAGTCAAAATTATCACTATCATGATTAATGAAGAGTTAAATGAAGAACTTGGAAATGAGAGACAAATGTCTATTGTAAGAGAAAAACCCTTATAGAAGAGATCAATTTTGAGGAGAATCAATGAGACGATATGGCTATAGTAATAAACAAAAGGTATGAGACCCCAATCATTTTGGGACTGACTATATTAACCATTGGCGATGCTATAATTGAGGTAGAAAAGAGAAAAGTAACTTTAAGATGTGGTAAGAAAGAAGATATTTTTAAAGCTTTTAAATTCCTCCGAATTTTTTTTCATATTATTTGTTCATATTTTGATAATGTAGGTGTTACTAAGGATTTTAGTGACTCTAAGATGCAAGACTCTTTCAAAAAATGTTTTATCATGCAAGAACCAAGCATAATGGTGGGTGAAGATGAAATTAGAATCTAACCAGATATGAAACTCATTCACTACATAAAAAGAGGGAAAATAATATGAATCACGTGATTAGAAAGTTAAGGAGCAATACTTTAAAGGTGAAATTTACCCTTAGAGAGCCGCCTAATTAATAGTGTTTGTGATGACATCTTTGATGGCTTATTTTACTTAAATGATATGTATGAAGTTTATCTTATAAGTCATTATTGTGTTTGATTTTTGAGTAATTCTAATGATGAGCATGTTGTTAAGGCTAAATTGAAACTTTGAAATTGTGTGTGCTAGATAAAGAGATTCCTTAGTTTTGATACAATAGTTTCTTGTGGTGAATAAGTTGAGGTGTCTTGAGATGGACCAAAATTATAATAGTTAAGCCCAATTTGATGTAAACTAAATCCTTCACATAGGACAATTGAGGAGTAAAAACTTCATGAACTATGGGACAAGAGAAGCCTAATTTGAAGTAAACTAAATACTTAACATAGAATAATTGAGAAGTAAAAACTTCATGAACTAAGGGACAAGAGAAGAAGTAGTTGACAACATAGTCTGAAGAATTAAAAAAAAAAAAATCATCTCACTTATTAACTTTAGGGTTACTCACACTAGCAGTAAAGTGAAAGGTGAGGTCAAGTGTTGTTTCACTGAGTAACTCATACATTACTTGCACTAATAGTCAAGCCAAAGGTAGAATTGTATCAAATTAAAAAAAAAATGAAATATTGTTTCAGCTTGGGGATTAATTGACCTAATAGTCAAGCCAAAGGTGAAATGATAATTAAAAAGAAACGAAAAAAATGTCATGAATAAAATGTTGAGTTGTCTAGTTAAATCAAAGAAAAATGTCCCTAGTACTTGAGAAAAATAAGCGCATGTGTTCTATGAGAAGGATTAAACTTTACGAATGAGAAGGATTAAATGAATTGATTGAAAAAAGTCTCAAGGTATTGAATGCTAAAGAGCAATGAGGTTAACCATACACTTTGAACGATGGTTATTTATTTTACTTAATTGACATAGTCTAGAAAGTTTTTGATTTAGTCTAAACAAATTTGAAGGATTCTTGCTCAAATTAAAATATTCAGGTATGATGTTATTATCTCCTTATATTTGTCTTAGAATGACACTTTGCTTGAGGACAAGCAAAGGTTGATTGACGGGGAGTTGATAAATAGGATATTTGTCCTCTATTTTATAGTTTTGATTTCAATTTCTTCTTATATATTCATTTATTTATCGTATTTACAAAATTGATCATTAGATGATAAAATAATTCAAATTGGTCAAATATACTAAGTTTTTAATGCAAAAATATCAAGTTTAATATCACAACTTATGAGTAGGAGGTTTGTTGCACACTTTAAGAAGATTGAATTTTTGTGACAAGGTTGTTGCCGAAGAAGGGGGATATTCTCTCCAAATAAATGAAAGATTGTTGCATAAAATTAGGATTTTTTGTCAAAGGGAAATCAGAAGCAGCACAAAAATAAGAGGAAGATAAAAAATTAGACAGAGAAAATAAAAACAAACACTTCTCAAGAGTGTTTGAAAATGAAGTAAAGTGTCTCAAATTTTGGAGAAAAAAACCATACTCTTTGAGGTTTTATTTCTTTTTCTTTAATTGATGAACACTTTAATTATTTGCTCTATTTTCTATATGTCAACGAGTGATTGATCTCACTTTAGAGTTTTTGGTGAATCGTGTGATTAAGATACTGTTGAGACAAAATCTCTCAAATAATTTTAATGATAACAAAATTACTTATTTGATTATGATTGTGATTAATAACTAATATGTGCTTTTGAGTGAATTCATATAAGAAAATAGGTTATTAATCATTAAGGCAAAAAGGAGAAAAATCTGATTCGAATCTGGAAGATTGAAATTCCTGAGGATGGTCTCGCGTAGAAATTGAAGCTTGAAATCTGCACAATATGTGTCCTCGCCAAAAAAAAAATGCTTTTATTCATTAAAGAAATGCACAACAGTACCAAAGAATGAATAAATAAAGTATTTGAAATAAAGAAGTTAGAAGACCAAAGGAATAGGTACGATAATGGACAGATCTAGACAAGAGGATGACAATGTTGGGCTGGAGGACGGTTCAGTAAAGTTCAAAGCAACCCATCGAACATGTGCAAAGGCTAAAATCAAACCATTTATTATCCTTGCATGAATGAATACATGAAGAAGTCAAGTTACATAAAGGCAACAACAAACAAGCTAAAAGTAGAAGCCTTCACATGTTATGATAAAAGCATATATGAACCTCGTATAGGAGGATGGCAGTCCTATGTAAGAGGGCGGCTCTCTATTGTCAACATCACTCTTAAAAATTGGAATCAACCTAGTCCTTAAAATTTCAGAAAAGGTTGTAGCTTACATAGTCAATGAAACAGTCTTACATGCTTTGAAAAAAGAGAGAAGAAAAGGACATCTCAAGATCAAGTTCCAAGGAAGTTTATCTTCCTGCTAGAGGATGGCCTCAGCTAGTCCAAGAACAGCTGGATGGCAGTTCTGTAAATATGATGAAAGACCTTGGATCTTTTGTAATGAACTCCAACAGTCATAAAGAGCTTGGCACATGGAGGATCATCATAAGACGTCTATAAAAGACAGCAAGCTATTCATCATTAAACACACAACAATATTGCATAAAAAGATCAAGTATCTTAAAGCTATCAAGATCAATACCCATCCTCTCTTCATATTTTCTTTAATCCTACATTAGATCTTTGTAAATCCTTTGAGAAAGTATTTAGAATCAATCACTCTCAAATCACTCTATAATTTCCACGTGAGATACACTTGGAAAAATTTGAAACTTGATTGTAAGCTTGGTGAAGCTAAATAATACATGTTTTGTAATCATCCTCGGTGAGAGGTTGATCTATTTAAACATTAGTAAAATCTAACAAGAGTGTGAGGACTGGATGTAGCCTTCATTGGGTGAACCAGTATAAAAATTGTGTGTGTCATTCTCATATTTTTCTCTCACCCTTTTGCTCAACCCATATTTGAATGTTTGAAAAAACCCATCCTCGGGCTTGCCATCCTCTGTGAAAGGATAGTCTTAAAAATACTTGAAAATTATTTTTAACAGCAAAATCCATATTCAACCCCCTTCTAGTGATATTTAGCTACATCAATTGGCATCAGAGCAATGTTCTCTAAAAAAATACACCTAATAGTGTAAGAGAAAAAGATCCAAAAGGAAAAATGTCAAAAGCTAAGTATATTCATGAAGGAGGATCATCCAGCCGACCTCCCTATTTTGATGGTATAGATTACTACCACTGGAAAGGTAAGATGAGACTATTTCTCATATCACATGACAACAACATGTGGTCTGTGGTGGAAAATAGGGATCACGTCATCAGAACTAACAACACAGACACAACCTCTGATGAGAAACCTCAAGCAGAATGGACGGCGGATGAAAATGCAAAGGTACTCCTAAACTCTAAAGCTAATTTATTTCTAATGTGTGCTTTGAGCAGGGAAGAGTATGACAGAGTTGAAGAGTGCAAAAATGCTAAGGAGCTTTGGGACATTATAAGGATCCATCACGAAGGATCAAGCCATGTGAAAGAAGCGAAGATAGACATGGGAGTAAGAGATTTCGTGATGTAATGGATTGCATTTTTTTTAATTCCTTGATAAATTCTATATTTGCCTAAATATTTTTTTTTTGGATGACGGCTTTCATCGATAGTTTTGTCTTCAGTTTTGAATTGTTAAGTTGAGATGTTGTTTGCATACATGGGTAAAAGCTCGAGATCGATATAGATTCAATATAATTTTGGGGCATCAATTATTTAGTAGAGAATTTAAAATTGTAGTTATTAAACCTTACAAATAAACTTTGGAGCATAGGCATATAGATACCTATAATTTTTTAGGTAAAATACAATAAAAAATATATAACAAATAGGGACACCTATTTTTTTCAAACATCGCAGAACGATAAACACAAAAACAATTTGTAAAATAAAATAAATTTTTTAATTAAATTTATGTAATCTTCATTAACAATTTGAACTGATGGATGCTAAATCAGCATTTTAAAAATCGTTAACTTTTAAAAAACTGTCAAATCATGATGGAATGGATTTGCTAGTATTTCAAGAACCATTACTTTCAACATCAACAAAACTGTGAATCGTGAGGTAATATATTGTAGTTATCTTTAATTACTAAATAAATTCTATATTTGTTTATTGATGTAGATTCAAACTGATTTTGTGGCATTAATTATGTCATATAGATATCCAATATGTACAATTTTTAAGGTAAAATTTAGAAATATAAACAATAAAAAATGTATAATAAAATAGAGACACCTTTATTTTTAATTCCTAAATAAATTTTATGCAAACATAACATCAAATATTCATAAATGAAAATTGACAGAATTTTATTGTACGAATCTAACATTGCAAAACTAAGAAAGTCTTATATTTATATGAAATTTGATTTTCACTCCTTCTCAATTTTGACTTTTTTCACATTCTTTTAATTGACTCTATCATTGTCATCAGCGACTTCCATGAATCCTCTTTTAATAGAGGTACAATCATCAAAATCATGTTCAACTGATACGGGTACAGGGGCAGAGTTTTGGACTTGATATTTCTCATAAGTAGCTTCTTCTTCAAACTTATTGATCAATCATTCGTTACACCACCTTCTACGTCTGTTATCAAGACCAACAACAACCTAAATAAAAAATTTCAAAAATTAGAGAGTAATACATATTGATTTAGATAAGTAAAATAATTTACAAAAGGTAAAAGAATAGAAACCTTTTCAAGGGCAACATATCTGAATTTTTTTTATAAATATTCAAGTCACCACAAAGTTTTTTTACTCAAAATGATTTTTCAAAATTTGAGTTCACGTCATTTTTTTTCTCTATCTTAAATAACAATATTTTTCAACCAAATCTCCAATTTCTTCTAACACGGTGTGAGATTGGGGATCCTAATATTCACATTGTAAAAAATATTAATCTAGATCATCGAAATAAACATAACCAGACCACATGAATAATAAATAAAGGTTAAAGATACAATAAAATTGAGAAAATATAATAACTTGATTCATTTTCCAAAGTTAAACATGATTTGTTTGTCAGCAAAATTTTGTCATAATCAAATATGACAAAGGTAGCACAATTAATATCATCAACGACTCTAACCTTGATACGGTACCTTTTACCAAAATTTGGTAATAAAATTTATCAACATCAATAACAGGTTAAGGAATTGATAAATTAACAAAAATGAATTTTATTTGTTAAACAAGCCATAGCACAATTGTCCATACATATTTATTGCATTTTGGGTAAAAAAACCTTTTAGATTCAATAACAACTCCTTTGTTGCATACACATGCTCCATACCACCAATCACCTTCACCAAAAATATGTTGAAATTTACCAAAGACAAATCAAACCATGTCCTACAAAATAAGTAAAAGTTATAAATAAAATACATGATTTAGAAAGCTAAATGAACTATAATAAATATGACATTGAAACTATGAAAATTACATTTTGACATCCTTAAGTTCCTCTATAGTCATGTGTTGGAAAAGATTTAAAAATTCTTCTTCTAAACTCAAATGAGAAGTATCCTTCTTATGAGTTAATGGTTGAGTTGGCGAGCCAAAGTTATTTGAGTGTCTGATGATGAGGTAGTATAAAGTTATTATTTCAATAAAAATAAAATAAAATAAAAAATGGAATAAGTTAGTTGGTAGTACTTCTAGTTTACTTTTATAACCTTACTTGAGTTTGAAAGAAATCGACTCAGTAATTTTAGGGTTGAATAAAACTTTAGTACAATTCATTATATTTTGTAGTTGGATTTTACCAGTAAACATATTTTCTTTTAGTAACTGAGCAAGTACAACAACATTTTAATTATAATCAGATTGCAAATATGCATTCAATTCATCAACATATGGTCCAAATAGTGCACATTCAATCCTTATACTACATAAAGATAATAAAATTAGTTAATAATTAATAGAGAAAGTTATTAAATACTGGAAAAAAAATTATATAGTATAAAAAACCTTACCTATCTGACTCTGACTCGATAACTTTAAATTTTATTATGACACCATTCCTTTTATAAACTTTGTCTTGTCCCACTCCAACTAAAACTCCAATGATTTCTATTAAAAAGAATTATAATGATTAAATTTTGAATAACTAAAATAAAATAGCAATGACATATTGACATAAATTTACCAATCAAGTAATTCATGTAAACATTTTACTAATCAAGTAATTCATGTCAACTTTTCGAATTTTTAGGAATGAACTGAATGAGTATGGAGAGGTTGTGACCAAAACGATTTCCAATTGTCGGGCCATTGTACCATTTTTGAAATTCAATTTGAATTGGTGTCATGGTCTATGTGCTCTAGAGTTAGACGCAACACCAAGAAAATGAAAGTTGTACACAACTCCCTCACGAATATTAGTATCAAATCGAAAAATAAGAGCTTTTTGCATTGTTACTTGAATTTTATCACCCTAAAAAATATGAAACACAAATTTGTTACATTACTAACATAACAAATAAGTTTGTGTATAATTTAAAACTTTGAATTTATAAAAGAAAAAATTAAACATTGTCATCCATCAATACCATTTATATTGCATAAAATTTATGTTTGACATTCAGATAAGACAGAAACCACAGTCGCACAACTCTAACAACCAAATTCCATGACACCTTTTTTGGAGAAATTGAAGCAACAAAACCTTTTTTTTCTCTAGATATCGAAAAAAGATAAACACAAAAAATGAATAACGAATCTTTGGTAAAGGAAAATTAAAAGGGAATTATGTATAGATGAAATAATATGAATGATATTTATAAGGGAGACACTGAAAATGAGAGATTATTGAGGATGAACGGTCAAAAGAGGACACTGAATTAAGAAGAAAAGTCTCAAGGCACTAAAATAATTCGTAAAATAAAATAAATTTTTTAATTAAATTAATTTGAAGTGATGGTTACTAAAGTAGTATTTAAAAAATCATTTCTTTCAAAATAACTATAAAGTCGTGGTGTAATTGATTATATTTTATTTTTAATTCATTGTTATTATTTTTTATTGACTACTAAATTATCAACAGACGTATCATGTCAAATCGTGATGTAATGAAAGTTTTATTTTTTTCTTTAAAAAAATCTGCATAATAAGGTGATTTTTTTTATTAACCATTACTTTCAAAACAAATTGTCAAGGTGTAATTAATTGTATTTTATTTTTTATTCATTCTTTTTATTTTTTAATTGACAATTATATTTTCAACAGATACAACATGTCAAATCGTGGTGTAATGGAAGTTTTAATTTTTTCTTTAAAAATAAAAATCTATGAGGTGGTTGTTTCAATTAATAGAAACTTTATATTTGTCTAACACTCTATTTAACTGACACGTGTCAAACTTGCCAAAATATCATGTTTGCTTTATTATATTGTATAGATTTTTCATATGATCAATCAGAGAATTAATTTAGAGAAAATAATATTACATTGAATGTCAAATCTTTGTTAATAGTTTTAAAGAGGAGTTGATAATTGAGACAATAAATAAGAATTCATATAAAACTAAGACTTGAGTTATTGATATTACAAGTGAAATCATGACCATAAGTTTACTTTCCACTAATTTAAAGTTATTAATTCAAAGTTGTGTTGTTGTATAGTCTAGTTATAATTTTTAGGCTTAATTGCAGTTTTGATCCCCCTATTTTAGCTGAATCGCGAAAGTAGTCCCCCATTTTGTTTCTCCCCAATTTTGGTCCCTCAAATAGAATTTTGGTCTAAAATTTTATAAAATTTTATTTTTAAAGTCATATTACACCATTTATGATCATATATTTCATGTACAATTGTTCCAAATGAGATTTTGGGGCATGATGTGACTTAAATAAATGCAAAAAAAAATGAAATTTCATGAAGTTTTTGACTAAAATTCTGCTTGGGGGACCAAAACTAGGGAGAAACAAAATAGGGGGACTACTTTCACGATTCAGCTAAAATAGAGGGACCAAAATTGCAATTAAGCCTAATTTTTATGCTATCGTTATGTTTTGGTGAACCAACAATAATTTTTATTAGTCTAAATAATATAAAATTTTGATTAATTTGATAATTGTTAAATTAATCTACATGAAAACGATAATTTTATATACTACTACTTGATAAACCCGTACACTTTCAGAATCTTGTATAACAAGGTAAAACAAAAAAATTTAAAATGACTATATATATATATATATATATATATATAAGAGGATATAAATAAGTTTAACAAATCTAAAATTTGTCAACCCTATTCACTAAGTACTAACCATCATATATTTTATCCTTCTTTTTTGTGTTCAACTTCTTCATCATAATAGAAGGGTGATTTAAAACAATTTTTGGATCTAAAATCACCTTTTACAATATATTTTTTTCTCTATATTGTTATTTAAATAACTAATTTTTACATAAATTAAAT
>JBBPBT010000420.1:1784271-1795119 GCA_037974875.1 Cicer bijugum
TAATATCCTTATAAAAGGAACCATTTGAACCCTAAAAATTATTAAAAATGAACCATTTGGTCATTCACAAAAATTATTAAGATACAGTGTCATCATTGACAATAATTAAAAATGAATAATGTGACTTCTGATAGCAATAAGATTAAAGAGACATTTCGACTCCTCATTAAAAACATGCGGAATAGATTTTTTTTTTGCCTTTATTAACTTTTTTTTATATATGTTTTATTTGGTTTTTAAATAGGGCAAAAAATTTCTTTTATGTTTTTATTAAAGATCGTAGGAAGTTTACTAACATCATTAATAATTTAACGATATATATTATTTGTTTACATATAATTCAATGATAAATTATGATTTAGAGATTAAATTATCACAATTTATTTTTATTATAAACCAAAAAAGGTCGTTATTATTTTCAAGGACTAATTTGTTATGTGTAGTTTTTGTGAGGGACCATAGTATCCCTTTACTTTAAAAATATAAAATGGATAATTTGAAAACAACTACTCAACATTAATGACAACCAAAGTGGACTCAAGTAAAGAAAACAATTGATACTTCTATCACAATGACAACCTCAACAATCACACATAATTAAACTATTGTTACTTTTAGTGCAGTTTTATAGCGTTTAGATTTAGGAGCATATGAGGATGACCTAAACAACATTGATTCTATGCATATATATTGATTACCAACTACCCAAACATAATACCATAAATTTTGAAATTTAATTTAGGTAGTGTTTACATGTTTTCTTTATTATAATATAGAATTCACCGCAATAATTTTCCTTTCTTTTTTAATTTTTGTCTGAACGAAAAGTGATTTTATTATTGCGAATTCTTTATGTGGCACGGATTCAATATTAGTTTATATATTATATTTTTTTTTTTTTCTTGTCTTCTTCATAAACAACAAAATGAAGGCAAGCACGTTGAAAAGCTGGATCAACTTAATTAATAGCATAGGGTCCACGAATCCATACCTTTTTGTGTATGTAAGAGGATGTTATGGGGAACCTGCTCATAAGTTTTATTTTTTCTTCTATATATACTTAAAAAAGATTATGCTATATGTTTTTTATCTTGATATTAACATAAACTCTCACTGCAAAAATAATACTAATTCATAACTAATTTAAAAAAGATTTTATAGACAAAAAAAAAATCATCACAAATTATTAGTTAAAAAAATTGTCAAATAATAAAATCTTTTTTGCATTAGATTGATAAATATTTACTTTATGAATAATATTTTTTTTTTTATTTTTATTTATATATATATTACTTTTAAATTATAATCATTTTTTAAAATTATATTACTAATTATATATTATATTTTAAATATTAATTTTATATTTATTAAAATAATTTTGTATTTGATTGTATAATTTGTAGTGGTTTAAACAATTACAAATTGTGATATTTTCACAACACATTTTATCTTTGTGACGATCTATACCGTAATCCACTACAAACTATTATAATTAATTTATTTGTAACTGTTTCAGGCGGCTACAAATATAGCTTTTGTGGGGTTTTTTTCTCTGTTGTAAGGTTTGTGCCATCAACAAAAGACAATTATTCTCGTAGTGACTAGGAAGTGCTGCATTGTATAGTGTTTTGTTATATGGCTTGCTTTATTCTTGTTTGTTGTGCTTTATCCAAATTATACCACTAGTGTTTTATGTTGGTGTGAATGAACAAAATCATCATATGGGGTATCGAAGGTTTACCGCATTATTTTGCAAGTGGCACTTTTTCTTCTTTTACATTGCATTAAAGGCTTAGAAATAATGACAATCTCTTGTACACAATTAAAATTATGCAAATGATATAGGGTTTAGTGGAATTTTAGTTATATTTTAATGTTTTTTCAAAAAAGTTCTATTTTAATTGTCTAAACAATAGTTTTATTTTAATTACTTCTCCAACATCCAAATGTTTTACTTGTTTGCTAATATTCTTTATTGTTTTATATCCATCGTGTTAAATAAAAAATATGCATAGTGTACTACTAATATTCAATCCAATTTCTTTTTTTTACTAAATGTTGTTATAAATAAGTATGTTCAAATATAGAGAGAAGAATATTGCATGTTATCCCCTCTTAAATAAAATATAAAAAAAATATTATTTAAAAAATTAATAAGTTTAATCTAATTTAGATCACGTACTATTTAAATTTTCAAATACATAATACTTTTTTTATATGTTATTCATGATAGTATAACCTTTTGAACTGAAATGGAGAGATATAAAAAGGAAAAAATTGAAGAGAGAAAAAACAGAGTAAGAGAGAAGAGAAACGAATAGAGTAGTTGGTATGGAGGATTCAAATTGTGAAGCCAAACTCTCCCTCGCCTAGTAGCTATCTAGATTGATAAATAAATTAGAGTAGATTGTACCACAAAAATTAAACCATTTAAATAGTTAATAAATTGAATCATATATTTAAAATAATTTGATTAATTAAATTTAATTCAAAAACCAGTTTAACAATTTTAAAATTTTTTGACCTTAATTAAGATTCTATTTTCTTACAAAATTTTCAAATTTTATTTTTCTCAAAAAAAATATTGGAAATATTAAAACTTTTTTTATTGCAAAAATTTTGAAAAAAAAAATTGAAAATATATTTTTTTCTATATTTTTTTTATTTTTAAATAAAATCAAAACTTTTTTATCGAGAAATTATTTATATCTATTTTTGTCAAAAAATATTGAAAAAACCAAACAAAATTTGCCATTTCGAATAATTTTTTTACATTTATTTTTTTCAAAAAAATTGAAACTTTTTTATCAAAAGAATTTAAAAAAAATATTTCAAATAATTATTTTGAAATTAATTTTAACTAAAAAATTATTCAAAATATTAAATTAATTTATTTTTATAAACCAATTTTAAACTAATTTTAAATTGCACTAAATTTAATTTAAAAATAGTTTTCAATAACTAATTCAAATTGTTAATATGATATATTGGACTCAAGAATCTCTCACCTACGATAATAAATGATCCAGGTCTTCTACAAGTATTGTGGAGTACAGGACTATACAACCATTAAATTTGGGATCCGAACACTTAAAAATAGAAAAATGTTTTTGAAAATAAATTGTAGATACAATACTTGTTTATCACATTTATACGCTGAATAGTATTTAAAAAAAAATTAAATTAAATTGTTTATTTAAAAAAATTATTTTTTTTCAATTTATTTATTTATTTATTTATTTGTTTATTATTAAGACATTTTTGTGACACATATATATAAGTTTGTACCATTAATTAATTTGAATATTTCATTAACAATTAAAATATAAATCATTAACTCTATTTAACGGGTTTTCCACAGTAATATCCCTTTTTGAATTTTAAATACCAAAATACCCCACTCCCAAAAATATATACAAAATGCCCTCTTTTTTTCCCCTAGTTGCTGGTCGCAACCTGGGGTGCGACCTCCTAAAGAGCTTTTTTTTTTTCTTCTTCACATGGTCGCATACTGGAGATGCGACCTCCTACTAGGTAAATGCAAAAAAAATTTATTCTCATTTTGTCCTTAGGTATACTACTCATGTTTATATATATTGTTATATATTTTAAAATTAATTATAATTAGTTAAAATAATAAAAATAATTATTTTATTAATATTATATAAATGTTATTAATTATAATAATAAATAGAATAATAATAATAATAATAAAAAGATAATTGTATTAATAAAATAAAAATAAAAAACATTAAATTAAAAGAAAAAATACATTAAAATAAAAATACAAATACATTAAAATAAAAATAAAAATACATTAAATTAAAAATACAAAATATTAACATAAAAGAAAAAATAGATTAAAATTAAAATACAAATACATTAAATTAAAAGAAAAAATACATTAAAATAAAATGACATTAATAAAAAAAATATTAAATAAAACTTAATTATTTTCATCTAAATGACCTCCAGTTCCACATCTACGTGGTCGTCGAACTCGTCTAGCTCTTTGAACAATTTGAGGTTGTTGTGGTTGATCCTCGTTGTAATCTGTTTGTGGATTAGAACCACTACCACCTGCTTCTGTATCATTTTGAGTTTCGACATTATACATAGAATCAAAAGCCGCATAAGCCGACTCGGGAGTTGTGTAATGAGTACCAAACAAATTAAAGAAAATTTCGCTCTCGGTCGGATTAATGGGAGTTGGTATTGTTGGCACTGAAGGAACATAATATTGAGTCGATATATCTGCAGCTTCGTGAAGATGTTGTGGTGATGATAAAGACGGTATTTGGTGCATGGTATTTTGTTGTGGGATTGATTGAGGCATAAAGTGAACATCGGGATATGTTGAAGGTTGCAAACGTGGATCACGCAGGCACCTTTCCACAGATATATATAATTTAGTGTGATGTGTGAACCAATTCATATATTCTTTAGTGTGGCATAAAACACCTTGAACGTATTGACCTTGCAATGTGTAATTATGACGTTCATTCCAATGTTGAATCTCATCTTTCCAAACCACACTCCAATTATCATCGATGTCACGCCTCATGTCGACCTCATGGTAGGGCGTCATATCTTCTGGAGGTTGCGGAATCTGTTGATGAAAGCCAAATTGAAGTGCAACTCTATCTGCATGATGTTTTTCGACGATATGATAACAGTGGAGATAGGTACATGCAGTCCAAGTGTTTATCTCTTGTTCGGGTACCTCGTGTTGGAACCCAAGATACGGTCTCCAAAGAAACTGAATGTTAAAAAAATAGAATAAAGTAAATATTAAAAGATATAAAAAAATTACATTGTAACTATATGAGAATGAATATGAATGTATTACTTCATGAACCATCATATGATCGATAGTATTTCGGTATCCTTCTATATCATTGTGAGGAACTCTACTGAAATTTAGACCACCAGAATTAAATCTGTCGAATATATAAAAAAGAATTATATAATAAAATTAGTAATACAGTAAATAATAAATTTTAAAAAATTAAAATATATTATATGCAATAGTTACCTTTGTGCAAGTGGAAATATCCATGCATTTGGTGCATCCGAAGCAACACAAGTCAAACGATACCATGCCCAATTTTGCAACAACAATGCACATCCTCCCATCGATATTACATCGGGTTTCGTAGCAAGGCATAATTCTCTATAGAGTGTTGCTAAAACTACCGAACCCCAACTATAATTGGATGCATTATTTAAATCATCTACCATTGAAAGATATTTTAGATGTACGCGATTATTGTATTTGTCTGGCATCAACAATCCTCCAATCATACGTAATATATATGCTCGACATGATGCTTGTTTTTCTTCTTCGGATGCGTTTTCCCCAACATTGTCAAAAGTATCTTTAAGCCATTTTAATTTAATAAAATTATCCTTTGTTGCTCCCTCAGGTGGGATAACTCCTAAATATTCTTGACAAACGTGTTTCACATTCACAAAATTTGAACCGCTCACAGGCAAATCAGACACATTTAATCCTAAAATATAGTACACATCTTCTAAAGTTATTGTGCACTCACCTGTTGGGAGATGAAAAGTATGTGTTTCTGGTCTCCATCTTTCAACCAAAGCAGTAATCAAACCGACATCGATCTTATAATTTCGGTTTTTTGTTGACATGACCATGACATTTCAATTTATCCTTCGAGGGAATCTGAAATTAATAATATATAATATGAAATATATCAATTATAATATATCAATAATAATATATAAATTTATATATTATTAGTAATTAATATAAAATATAAAAATTAATAATACAAAAAGTATTCAATATATAATACAACACATAAAATATAAAGTATTCAATATATATTATATAAATTTATAATATATCAATAATAATATATAAATTTATATATTCAATAATAATATATAAATTTATATATTATTAGTAATTAATTTAAAATATAAAAATTAATAATAAAAAAAGTATTCAATATATATTATATAAATTTATAATATATCAATAATAATATATAAATTTATATATTCAATAATAATATATAAATTTATATATTATTAGTAATTAATTTAAAATATAAAAATTAATAATAAAAAAAGTATAAAACATAAAATATACTTACAAATGCTTCAATATATCGACTTTCAGCTCTATGATTTTTGGATAATTCCATCAGTGAAGTGTGTTTATGTGTTTGAGATTAAGATGAAGGAAGTGTGTTTGATGATGGTTGAGTTTTTGATGAAGTTTGAGACTAGGAAGGCTTGTTTATATAGGAAATCGCAGGGCCAGGTAGTGATCCTCTCATGCAGCCACGTACATGGAGGTCGCATGCTCAGGATGCGAACCCTTAAGAAGGTCGCAGGCCCAGGATGCGAAGCCTTCAGGAGGTCGCAGGGCCAAAGAGCGACTTCTTTGATAGGTCGCATGCCCAAAAAACGATCCCTTAAACTTCAATCTCAGCCACTCATTTTTTTTTAATCCATGGCTGAAATTGCTTGATCATCAATCCTCATACTTTTATTTGGACCAATCAAATGGCTCTATTGAATCTTTAATCTTGACCATCCAAATTCATTGATCAATGGTTAGGATTTACTAGAAAAACTTCAATCCTCATACTTTTATTTGGACCAATTAAATGGCTCTATTGAATCTTTAATCTTGACCATCCAAATTCATTGATCAATGGTTAGGATTTACTAGACAAACTTCAATCCTCATACTTTTAGTTGGACCAATCAAATGGCTCTATTCAATCTTTAATCTTGACCATCCAAATTCAATCATTTATCAATGGTTAGGATTTATTAGAAAAACTTCAATCCTCATACTTTTATTTGGACCAATCAAATTGCTCTATTCAATCTTTAATCTTGACCATCCAAATTCATTGATCAATGGTTAGGATTTACTAGAAATACTTCAATCCTCATACTTTTATTTGGACCAATCAAATTGCTCTATTCAATCCTACTAACTTCTATAAATAGGAACCTAGATCACACTATATCACCACACCTTCTATCTCATCATACATTCTATCTCATCATACATTCTATCAATTACATAATCATGGCTTCTGAACAAGTCATTTATATTGTTTATTACAATGGTTCAATTGTCGATGGAGTTGAAGGGAAAACGTTTGTAAATGATTACAAAAAGGCGTTCAAAGTACATTCTAGCAGCAACCTTGCTCGTCTAAAGAATGTCATTAAGAAAAAGTTACAGTTCAACGACAACGTGACGATAACTGATATAGTTTATCGACACCTTGTCTTCTTTGGTGAAAATACAACCAGATTTGAATTGATGAAAGTTTGTGATGACGAAGATGTTCAACTCATGTTTGATGTTTATGCACAATGGTCACAACTTGGCACCATTGAGTTATACATTACATTTGAAAGTGGTCATACTTCAACAAATCAACCATCAACCTCAAACATGCCTAATCCCAACTACATCCCATCACAACACTATGAACCATACTCTAGTCCTTATCAACCCGACGTATACTCTCCATCACAACACCATGAACCATACTCTACCCAAAATGAACAAACTCAACAGCTTCATCACGAATCTCTCCCAACAAGTCCACAATGTGATCTTCCACTTAGTGTCCATTATAATATCAACGAGGAAGAATTAAGTTATTATAGTGAAGATGATGAAACATACTTTGATGAATCATCTGGTGATTATGATGATGATGATGTTGATGAAGATGTTGATGAAGATATGGAAGCAGAAGATCAACCTATGTCACCTGTATTCGATCCACCATTCCACATGAAGAACATCAATCTATCCACTACAAACCAACCAACTGAATTTGATCACATCTTCATTGACGAAGACCCAAATTTAGATGGTACTCTTGCAGTTGGAATGAAGTTTCAGAACAAGGATGAATGTGTACATGCAATCAAGCGGTATCATCTAAAACAATCATTGAATTTTGTGGTGCAAAAATCAGATTTACAAAGGTACGTTATTAATTGTTCACATCCAAATTGTTTGTTTAGATGTAGAGCTTCAAAACGCAAAAAAAGTGAATTGTGGGTAATTGGGAAATTAAGTTTGTCTCATACTTGCACAAATTCTGCACTATCACAAGATCATACAAAGCTTGATTCTAACATGATATGTGCAAGTATAATGCAAATTATGAGGATGGACCCTTCAATCAAAGTGAAGGTCATTATTGCTCAAATTCAGGCTTTGCATAACTACACAATTAGTTATAGAAAGGCTTGGATGGGAAAAAATAAGGCAATCCAACAAATTTATGGCAATTGGGAAGAGTCTTATAATCAACTTCCACGATGGTTATTAGTTATGCAAACGTTTGCTCCAGGAACTATTATTAAAATGGAAACAATCCCAGCTTATAATGAACATGGTTTGATAACTGGGGTGAAAATTTTTCATAGACTATTTTGGTCTTACGTTCCATGCATATCTGCTTTTAAATTTTGCAAACCAATTGTACAAGTTGATGGAACTTGGCTATACGTCAAGTATAAGGGAACTCTATTGGTAGCAGTTGCACAGGATGGGAACGACAATATCATTCCCATTGCTTATGCTCTTGTGGAAGGTGAGACAAAAGAGGCTTGGAGTTTTTTTTGAGAAATTTGAGATCGCACGTCACTCCACAAGCCAACATTTGTTTGATTTCAGATAGACATGAATCTATCAAAAGTGCTTATAATAATTTGAATAATGGGTGGCAATATCCTCCGTCAAAGCATATGTTCTGCGTCCGACATATTTCACAAAATTTTGCAAGGAAATTTAAGGATAATGATTTGAAGAAAAAGGTTATTTCTATGGGTAATAATTTATTTCTTACTTCTTATCATTACTGAAAAATTAAATTATGAAGTTTTATAATTAGTGTAATAATGCATTGTCTACTGTTTCAATACAGGTTACTCAATCAATCAATCTACATATCAATACTACCGCAGAGAAATTGGCATCATAAACCCAGAAGCTTTGAAATGGTTAGACAATATACCGAGAGAAGATTGGATTCAAGCATTTTATGGAGGTAGTCGTTGGGGTCAGATGACCAGCAACCTTGTGGAATCGATGAACGCAGTATTAAAAGAACCACGCAACCTTCCCGTCACTGCTTTGGTCCAATCAATATATTATAAAACATGTACACTATTTCCAACCATGACAAAACAACATGCATCAATTTTAGCTTCTGGTCAGGTATACACAAAAACATGCATGAGTTTTATGAAATCAGAAATACGTAAATCAAATAGTCATAGAGTCGATTGTTTTGATCGAAGCAACCATACTTTCATGGTTCACGAGACAGTTGTTCCAAAAGAAGGGCGACCAATTGGCCATTTTAGTGTAAATCTTCCTAAGAAGTGGTGTGATTGTGGAAAATATCAAGCTAAACATATGCCTTGTTCACATGTGATAGCAGCATGTACTAGCATCAAATATGATTATTGGAGCCTTATACCTGATGTGTACAAAGTGGAAACAGTACTAAAAGTATACAGTGAAGCGTTCCAACCGATACCAAACGAAGGATATTGACCACAATATGAAGGTGATAAGGTGTGTCACAATCCACTAATGCGGAGAGACAAGAAAGGTCGCCCAAAGACCAAACGCATTAGAACTGAAATGGACACTACGGATAGAGTCCCAAGAAAGTGCGGATTATGTCGGGTATCTGGTCATACTAAGAAATATTGTCCAAACGCTGCTGGCACATCTACTCAAAATTGATGTATTTTTTTTTTTTGATTTAATGTCATTTTATTTTAATGTATTTTTTTATTTTATTTTAATTTATTTTTTCTTTTATTTTAATGTATTTGTATTTTTAATTTAATGTATTTTTATTTTAATGTATTTGTATTTTTAATTTAATGTATTTTTATTTTAATGTATTTGTATTTTTAATTTAATGTATTTTTATTTTAATGTATTTGTATTTTTATTTTAATGTATTTTTTATTTTAATTTAATGTTTTTTTATTTTTATTTTATAAATACAATTATCTTTTTATTATTATTATTATTATTCTATTTATTATTATAATTCATAATATTTAAATAATATTAATAAATTTTAACTAATTAATTTTAAAATATATAAAATAATTATTTTTATTATTTTAACTAATTATAATTAATTTTAAAATATATAACAATATATATAAACATGAGTAGTATACCTAAGGGCAAAATGGAAATGAAATTTTTTTGCATTTGCCTAGTAGGAGGTCGCATCCCCAAGATGCGACCATGTGAAAAAGTAAAAAAAAAAAACTCTTTAGGAGGTCGCACCCCAGGTTGCGACCAGCAACTGGGAAAAAAAGAGGGCATTTTGGTATATATTTTTAGGAGTGGAGCATTTTAGTATTTAAAATTCAAAAAGGGGATATTACTGTGCAAAACCCTATTTTACATATATCTTATTAACTATTAAAATGTAAGATATTAATATTTTTTAGAGTAATGCAGCTTAGTTGTCAAAAAAAAAGGTACTTTAAAGGACTAATATCATGAATGAATTTTAGTGTGAGATATATGTTTAAAAAGTAGTTAATAATGTATATTTTACCGATTCACGAAATTGGTTTTTTTTATTTTAAAATTTAAAAATTTTGGTCATTTCCTCTTATTTTTTAACTAAAAAACAATGATATAAAATATTTTAAATAACATAACAATGATACGATAATGTAGAATAATTAACACATATGAAATTATCATAAAACGTTATAAAAACTTAAATTTCCACTTCGAAATGTATTTATATTTTTAATTTAGTTAATGACATATAAATAATTAAT
>JBBPBT010000420.1:1809808-1832170 GCA_037974875.1 Cicer bijugum
TTTTTTTTTTCTTTCTTTTAGTTACATCCCAAAATATTAATAAATAATTTAAATACCTAACATGTTATTTTTTTTTATTTATTTTCCACAAATTTCAATTTTTGTTTTTATCAACGAACTTCAATTTCTTTGGGTTAGGTTGTCTTCAGTATTGGACCAGCCCAAAATTCACAATTAATTAGGGAACATTTAATTAGGGAGAATTGTACCATACATCCCCTACCTACACTTCCTACACATGTTGATTAGGAATATGAAACATTCAAATGTTTCAAAACTTTGAAAGCCATATAATGTTTTGAAATAGGTTTGAAAGTTTGACCTTCAATGAAAGTTCCGAATCCAATTTTAAAAATTTGGAATAAAAATGAAAGTTCTGAAATGAATTTTTTTTATTTATTTTTTTTTTCTATTTTATTATTATTGATATATAGATATATTGTGGTGCCTAGAACAAGAGGTGCCTTTGGCCAAATTATTTGCAACATTGCTCAAAGCGTGAGAGGTGACAACGGTGATGGAGTAGAGATAATTCCACCTACAACATCAAACAAACGACAAAATAAAGCAAACCGTCCAATTAGGCGGTGTCGTCGTAGATAGGATGTTCAGGATGATGTCGCTGAGCCTGCATAGATGGAAGAGGATGTCCCTAATCCTGCACATATGGAGCAGGCTGAGGAGCAATATGTTCAACCTGCACATGATGATGCTGAGCCTAAGCAGGATCAGTGGCCCGAATTCCATAGAGGACCGCTGGTGATATCTGTGTTGATACAGTGTGAACACCACATGGCTCAAATGATATGAGAATGAGAGTTATATTTTAATTAATTAGTTTAGAATAAATATTTATTATATTTAGCATTTTTTTATTATATTTAATTAATTGTTTATTTAAATAAGAATAAGTATTTATTGTTATGTTCTTTAATTACTCGCAGGATCGTCGATCGTTAAAGGTTATTATTCATGGATTGAAGCTGAAGAAGTTTGCTAAAGTTCGTATGCCAAATGTTGTACAACATTGGATTCGAGAATCTGGGTTGCTACATCTATCTTTAGCTTGCCTCAATATGGCAAATGTTGGTCTGATATATGCTTTTGTTGAAAGGTGGCATAGAGAGACCAATTTGGAAAGATGTTGGTCTGATATATGCATTTCATTTGCCATTTGGAGAGATGACCATCATGTTGGACGACGTCGCAACTCTTCTTCATCTCTCACCCTGTGGTAAATGTTTTGATGTACATGTGAATCTGAACACTAATAATGTTGCAAGAGTTGCACATGAGTTCTTAGGTGCAACATGAGAGGAAACATGTGTTGAGATTACTTATAATAAATATGCGCACTATAGACTACAATGGTTGTGTAATTTATATAATTGTCTCATTCAAACTAACATGTTTGAGTGTGCGGCTAGAACTTACCTGTTGCCTTTAGTTGACAACACTATTTTTGCCAACAAAACACATATGCGTGTGGAGGCGAAATGCGTTAGTTTATTTATTGATTTAGATCGTTGTTGGGACTATTCGTGGGGTACCACTGCATTGGTTGTCCTATATGACAATTTAGGAGATATAAATGTCCACGACACTCGACAGTTGAGAGGTTACATGATTCTATTACAGGTACATGATTTATATTAAGTTATGTCATTTATATATTTAATTATTTATTTATTAAATTGTGTTATTTATCTATTTATTAAGTTGTATCATTTATATATTTAAATATTTATTTATTAAATTGTGTTATTTATTTATTAAGTTGTGTCATTTATTTAAATTATTTATTTATTAAGTTGTGTTATTTATTTATTTATTTATTATGTTGTGTCATTTATTTATTTAATTATTTTTAAGTTGTGTTACTTATTTATTTATTTTTGGTGCAATGCTAGATTTACGAGCACTTTCCTAGGATATGTTAGCGGAACGATATAGGAGCGGTTCATGCACATCTTCCAAGAGCATGTAGGTGGACTGCAAAACATGCTGACGCCGTTGAAAGTTGGCTGATGACATATCGGCGAAAACTTGATGCTTTGTGGCTCGAGGATGTTGTGTTTACATCATATGATGATGATCGAGCTAGTCATCCATTTGCATTGACTTCGATGTTCTCCAGATACTTTCTATGTGGTGGAGTCTTAGTCCCATATCTGCTGGAGCGATGTCTCCAATAATTTGATCATATACAATGCATTTTGTGTGACATTTCTTGGGTGCCGAACAATATAGATTGAGAGTGGCATACTACTCTGAGAGCATCTATAACTGCCTTTCAAAAGCCTATATCTTACATCGAATTTTCTTGGAGAGGTCACTACAAACTACTTTGCATGGTACTTAAATGTTTCACATCCTCTGATCCTGCCTCCACCTACTTCTGTTGCACCTTTGAGTCCACCTATTGCTACACATAGTCCATCATCTTCTGTACATGCTTGTCCGTTGGGCCATAGAGTTTGTAGCTCCATTTTGTGAAGTTCATGACATATTAAGTGAGTTAGGCCGCATGTTCCCAGGATACGATTATTGATTGTGTTATGTATGATAAATGTTGAACATGAATTTCTATTTTAATATTGTGTTATCTATAAATTTTTATGTTGAGTTAATTCGCATTTATTTTGAGTTAGTATGCATATTGAACTTTAACTTGTTACCAAAAAATACATACATTCAACTTTGTATAATGCATTCTAAAACATTCTAATAAGTACATGATTAAATATTCAAACATATATTATAATCTTCATTTAATGAAATAAAAGATGATTTGATAAATGATAGATCAATGTGTTCCCAATGCTTAATACATCATGCATAAGCTATTTCCTATGTCTTTGCACACTCACTACAAAAGTCTCTTCATTTTTGTGAGGTATGTGGCAAAGGACAATCAAACTTCAATTTGATATGAACAAGAAAATATTAAATATTAATTTATCTGATCAACAAAATACTAAACATTAATTTATTAAACAATACTACCAATCATAAATTTTACCTATACCCAATGATTTTCATTGATGAATCCAATTGTTAGTAAAAAGATAAGATAATAATCTTTTGATGGTGCTTTGTTTAGCGGAAAGAATGTCATGTTCAGATTACGACAATCTCAAGTAATGGTAATTGATATCTATTTATTTTGTATGTGGTATCACATATTAAAAAAATGAAACGTGTTTAACAACTATACAATCATGATGCATCCAAAATATATCTCTCTGAACATTTGAATTCTCGCGTCTTCTTGTCCAATGTATATAATTTTCTTTTTGTATTAACTTCAACATATATTGCATTTTTGTGAACGAACCTCTCAACGATGATCGATAAGTACTAATTGCTTTATATATTTGACTGAGAATTGTTAGATTATCTTTATTTCTCTCTTTCAAAGCATTCAAAGTGAATCTTGGTGCAAGCTTACACTTTGTCATGTCATTGACAAATTTCCTCTCTTCTTCATTTAAATGCCCCAAATATGAATGACTGGTTAAAGTATCCACTAAATCATGATCACATGTTCCACAACGAACACTAATTTTCCGTCCTTCACCAATACTCAACGGTATACATCTGAGTTTAAACGTATAGTTTTCCTTGTGATAACAATTTACTGTTGATTTTGATTTTAATTTATATCTTCCACCTCTTTCGCATCCCAAAATTAGTATATTTTCTTCCTTTTTTTTCGGTTGCTTTATCTGATCGAATGGTAACAATTAAAATTTCATTTTTCCTTCCAATATCTTTTGTCCATTCCAATATAGCTTCTTGAGACGAAAATACCTACAAAATATGTTTCAAATAAAACATCAAAATATTATAATAAAAATTTCATCGGTGGTGAATTATCATTAATAATACCAGATCGGTAGTGAGTTTTTCTGTAAAATCTATAGTCGTTCTTGAAGCAGGAACCTCAACTCTAATCCTACCCGATTCAAAAAGTATCATAACGTTAATTAATAAGAATATTATAAATTCATTTTTTAAAATAAAATATTTATTTACATTTCTAAAATTTCATATAAATTGAAACTTTCGAAAGTTTCAAATTTTTTGAAATTGCATTACTTCAAAAGTTTCAAAGTTTTGAACATTTTGATGTTTTTTTGGAAATTTATGTATCGAAAGTTTCAAACTTATGGAAACCTTCGAAAATTTGAGAAACTGTGTTTCAAAGATTTCAAATTGATCAAAAGTTTTGAAATTTTGACGAATTCTAAAAAAAAAAAAAATACATTTTGAAAGTTTTAGATTTATCAAAAATTTCAAAAATATCCAAAAACACTAACTTTTTTTATATTTCAAAAGTTTAAAAATATTCGAATGATAAGGTAGATTTTATAATTTTTGAAAGAGGGTGAATAATGGAGTGGTAAATTTTTTTTGATTGTTTTATAAATAGTAAAAAAGGGGGAAAATTGTATTTTGAATGGAGAGGGGAGATATAAGAAGTGCATATGGGAGGTGCATGGTACAATTCTCTTAATTTGAGATGTTGATAGTTTGTAATTTTACTATCAAAATCATATTTATATAAGATCTCTATTAGTTACACTCCTTTTACTTTATTTTTTCTTTTCTAGTTACATCCCAAAATATTAATAAATAATTTAAATACCTAAAATGCTATTTGTTATTTTATTTTTCAACAAATTTCATTTTTTTTCAATGAACTTCATTGTCTTTGGGTTAGGTTGTCTTTAATATTGGGCCAAGCCAAATTTCAGGTTGTCTTTAATATTGGGCCAAGCCAAATTTCAGAATTAATTAGGGGATATTTAATTAGGGGTGTTGATAGTTTAATTGGGCCAAGTCTTTGGGTTAGGTTGTCTCTATTAGTTACACTCCTTTTTTTTTTCATCAGTTACATCCCAAAATATTAATAAATAATTTAAATACCTAAAATGCTATTTCACTCATTTATACTTCTAACACCTTTATTCTATCATTCTTTATTTTCATGATTGTCACCTCATATCTCACTCAATCTCTAACCAAATATAAAAATATGCAGAAAAAAAGTAGATAGAAGATTGAAAGAACTTGCACAAGATGTTCCTTTACCATTCCATTTTAGATATATGAAATCCTCGCTATTTATGGTGTTCACGTTTTTATTTTTTAATCAAAGTTTTACTTAAATTAAGTTTACGTATATGTTAATAACTAGATTTTATGCAAACATAAATCAAGTACATATACATTAATAAAAATCATGTATGACCTGTAATTTTAAAATTTATAGGCGGTATGGGATGCAAACTTAATTCATGTAAACATACATGAATAAGGTTCACATATTCAATTAATTCATGAAAATGTACATTAATTTATCTTAACTGATGTATTCCTATGTGATCAACGATAACATATGCTATGTACATCTAGTTTGCATAATCACCGTGAATTTAGTTACCTATTATAAACCATGTGATCCATTTCTTCTTATGGTGTCAATCACTACAACAAAAGTCAGTTTTAGCGTTGACGAAAAATAGACGCTAATAGGGTAAAAATGGGCTCTCAAGTATGTATTTAGCGTCGAATTTGTGTATGCATCGTGGAAGACATTGAGAACCTCGAAGAAAAGCACTTGGGTCCAGTGGATACTAAAATGGTGTCTGCCAAGTAGACGTCAAATCAAAGCAATACAAATAGTTTTAAGCGGATGCTATGTAGCGTTGCAAATGATAGACTAATGATTCAATTTTTCATTTGCATTCATGTTTGCATCTGTATAACAGACGCTAACTTTAGCATCTATCTTTGATGAAAACCTTTTTTATTTTTTTGAAAAAACTTATGTTTGTTGTAGCGTTAGAGAAGTTGACACTACTTTTTTGTTTTTTGTTTGTGTTTTATTTACTACATCTCACCTGCCTCCATATTCATCTATTACATTCTCAATCATAAGTGCTCAAATTAAAATCCATAATTTGGTTTTTACTATATAATTTCAACCAAAAAATTCATCAAAACAAAGAAGATAGATACTTGTAGTTAACATCAAAACATGTGTCTCACAAGTCACAAGCATGAAAAGTCAAAATCTAAAGGTACAATATTTCACAAATCCAAATCATTAAAGACTAAACTAAAAAAATTCATAAAAACCTAATATCTTCAACAATAAAGCCATAAAACATCAAGGAGGTGTTGCATCGTCCATTGTGCATGTTTCTCTTGCTCTAGCTATTGGAACTTAATTGTTTTCATACTTAGAGTTTTTATAATAAGAATATATGTGACTTCAACGAGTATGAAAAAATATATGGTCAAGATTTGCAGAAAATTGAAAGAAGATTTGATCAAGAGTTATCTACAACAAAATATGAACAAAATCAATATAAAATTTTTACAAACACAATCTGAATAAAATACGAACATAATCAATCTGAAGAACTTACAATATCAATCTAAACAAAATAAGAGCATAATCAATTTGAAGAATTTATAAACGCAATATGAACAAAATACAATTCAAAATTAAACAAACACTAAATTGAAGCCCAAATTTTAACTATAAATAAATACTTATGGCTGAAAAAGAAAATCATCGAAAACCTGAAAAGATTGGTCTTAAGAACAATTTAAGCCTTGAATTAAAAAGTAATACTCTCTCCCCTACACGGAACTTTCTTCTTTGAATCCTCTAGACATGCCACTTTTTAACTTTGGATTTATATAGCTCAACATTTTCATAAGAAAACATTCCATGTTCATCAAGCTCATTAAGTTGCAATATTTTTGTTGCACTAGCGTATTGTAAATCAAAGTTTAACCTAAGAGTAACTTGTCAATTGACCATGGATCCACTAAAATGTATCAAAACTTTAAAAATAATTATTGGTGGTCATGTATGAAGACTGATGTAACAACTTTTGTGGTCTATTGTCTGGCATGTCAGAAAATGAAAATAGAGCACCAAAGGCCAACATGCATGTTACTACCATTGGAAATCCTGAGTAGAAATGGGATTCTATATCCATGGGTTTTATAGTAGGCTTTCCCCATACCCAATATAGGTACGACCCCATCTGGGTAATTGTAGACAAAATACCAAAGTCAACCCAATTTCTACCTGTCAAGATCACTTACAATACTCTAAAGTTAGCCAAATTGTTCCTAAAGGAAATAATGAGACTTCATGGGGTACCTTATAACATAGTATCAGAAAAGGATTCTAAGTTTACATCTCAAGCTACCATGGAAATGGGGTTTTGATTCGTTGTCACACACGGGTCAAATACAATTGAAATAATGTTAATAGAGGTAGTAACTCGAGTCGTTTCACAAGGATTTATTAACCGAATTGAAAGTTGAAATTAGAAAATTTTTTTTTTTAGATTTTTGTTTTAAAAGATGAGCAAAACGATTAATCCACTTATTCGAGTTTCAAACCTATCACATATTTTGCCAATAAGTTTAATTTCTAATTCGTGATTCTATTCTTATTTGACTATAAAATTGATCAAACTAGCGTAATCAATTCTATGTGAATTTGGTTTCTTTGACTGAAATAACCATCACAATAATCAAACTATTACAAATCAAGCATTGCAAAATTATAATTCAATTAAATTAGAAACCAAAACCAAATTCTGTCAAATGAATTTAATCGATCCTATTGAAATTCAATTTAAGCAATCAGAATAACACTTTGTTTGATCGCACTAGTATAGAAATGTCATCATATGAGGCTTTGTTTGATCACAAATGTATAACACTTTTATGTTGGTTAGAAGTAGGAGACAAGGGAATCTTATGACCTGAGATCATTCAAGAAACTATTGAAAAGATCCAGATCATCCACAATAAATTAAAAGTAGCGTAGAGTCAACAAATGAGTTATGCGGATGACTGGAGAAGACCCTTAGAATTTGACGAAGGTGATAATGTATTCCTCAAGGTTACCCCGTTTTTGGTGTTGGAAGAGTGTTAAAATTCAAGAAGTTCAATCCTTGTTTTGTAGAACCATTTCAAATTGTTCAACGAATAGGTCCCATGACATACTAATTAGCTTTACCACCTTGTTTTCAGAGTTACATAATGTCTTCCATATTTCTCAACTTAAAATGTGTATCCTTGAACCTTACCAAATCTTCAGTCACGAGTTTCTCCAGTTGAAACCAAACCTCACGTACAATCCGGTGGCAGATTGTTGACAGAAGTATAATTATATTAAGGAATAACACAATTTACATAGTAAAATTTATTTGCGAAGGATCATTGCTGGAAGAGGTCTCATGGGAGACTGATTTCGACATAATGAAAGACTATTATTCAAAAGGTAAGCTCTAAAAAATTTGACGAAAAAATTTTCTAAAAGGGGGAGGATTTAGCAACCCATCTCACTACCTTAGAAATACTTAATTAGATCCCTGATTTTTGTTGTTAAGTAATAGCAATTAATTAGACGCAATGTTTAATTTATATTATTTTCTAGAATGGGGGCATAATAGTGGTAGTATTACGAAGGGTTAGTTCTAATAGACGTATATATACTACTTTTCTCCTTTCTTTTTTACTTACACGTCACACACAACCCATACACACATTCAAAATTTGTCTTCTTCCTTCACCACTGGTCTAACTCTTTTATTCTCTCCTACCATACATTTTCTTGTTATTTCTTCTGCTTTCTTGTCTTCTTTCAACCCCTTGAATGTCCTAGATCAAGATACTGAAATACCAAACTTTCAACACTAATACTTACTCTATCCTTTTGTTACTGTTCATTATTCACCTCCATACCTAACAAAACTTCTTTCCGTGGTAGCAACCTTTAGAGTTTCTTTCTCTTCAATATGATCTCACACATCTTTTTCTTTCATCTTTAGTATCATCTACACCTTAAAGAACCACCAAAAGAAGATAAAGATTTTTTTTTTTTGGATTTTCAACTTTAATCCATCTAAGTAGAGGCAAAAGTAATAGTAGTTAGGATGAATTCTTCCTTGTCAAAGAATGTGAGTTCTTTTCTTGTATAACTGGTTTTTTTATGTTACATGTGGGTTATTGGGTTGATTTTATCATCTTTTTTTGTTGAAGATTTCAATTTTGGGGGTTTTGAAATTGGGATTGAGAGAAATTGTAAGGTTTTGCATGTAGGTATTTTTGGCACTTCCGTTCAACTTTTCAAGAATTCATTATGTTTGTATGTTATGTTAATTTTAATTTGATATTGAATAAAAATATTGAGTATTGAATGTTTGAGGACTGGCTGGTGTTAAATTTTTTATTTGGTCTCAGAAAATTCTAATTTGATTTTACTTGTAAATATTATATTTTGAAACTCGATACCTACCTTACAGAGGACAGTGATCACAATTATCTTAGTGGTCCATGTTGAGATAATTGAGATAGATTATCCATAATTTAAGGAAAATGATTGAATTTTTAAAAATTTGATAATACTTGTTATGTTAAAAATTTCATCTAAACATACATATTTTAAAATGCCCTCCCTCTTTTTATATAACTAAATGAGATTATTATCTCACTCCCTATTGTTACGTACTATAGAAGATAACAAGACTTTTGCACGGGCTTGGGGTGAATAGATGCTAATGTTATGTTATTAAATGTATTATATTTTGTGCAATGGTAGTTAAGATGATGTTTTGTAAACTATATTGTGTATAGTTATTGTGACATTTAATGCTTGTATCTTATTGAAAACTATAAAATCGCATCTGAAATACTAAGATGTATGTCTTTATTTATTTATTTATTTATCATTTTCTAAATTCATGAAAAAGGATATTACAAATATGGATGGTAATAGGCTAGATCGTTCGTACGGGGTCTATGGCCTGACATACTTATGGCCTGTTCGGACCTATTTATTAAAAAGGCTAGACTTATTCTATTTTTAAAGTTTATTTATTTAAATAGGTCAGACAGACCGACGTATATATATTTTATTATTTATTATTTATTATTATTATTATTATTTATAATATTACTTCCTATTTTAAAGTCTATCAATTAGACAATTACTCAGTAGTCGTTACATATTCGATAACGATTCTATATGTAGTAGCCGTTCAATTAGACAATTACTCAGCAATCGTTTCATATTTGTTTGAGAGGTAATGATGGGTGCATTTGTTTTAGAAAAAAAAATCTATTCTTTGAAATCAAAAATCATTTTTTAGGGTTTAAATGACGTTTGTTTCAGATTTTTTTAAAATTATTTTGTTAGAAAAATTATTTTTTGTTTAATATATATGTGTGTGTGTAAAATATAAATTTAAATATTTTAATGTTAATCTGGCATTTGTAACACCTCAAATTTTATAATATATATTTTCTTAATGAAATATGTTTTTAGATAATTAATTTGGTTTTAACTATTTTAGAATATATGTAGATAAATCTTGTGACTAACTTTAGTTATATGAGAGCTTTCTATGGTACGCTAATATAATATATATTTGACTAAATAAGTGATATAAATAATAAATAATAAATATTATATTTTATTATTTTATATATTTTTCTATAAATAATGGTATTGTAGTGTAAATATTTTAAAGAATAAGATTTTAGGCGATTCTATATGTATATGTGTGTTTGCAGTTAATGTGATGTTTTCTTGTATGTTTGACTGATGTTAAGTATACAAATATCTATATTTAGTTATTTATAAATATATTTTATTTTAATTATTTAATTTACAAATAATTATCTTGATATATTAATAATTTTAATATTAATTTTCTTTATTTTTATATAGTTGCAGATATTTATTTTTAATTATTAAGTAATATAAATAGTTGATGTTATATTTATTTATTTATTTTATCATTTAGACTATTTTATAAAGATGTTGTATTTTTATGTGATTATTTTGAAAGATGTTATAGTAATAATCATAGTTATTATTTTGAATAAGAGAGTTTCAGTTAATATTATATTTATCTACGTGAATGATAGATAATATTATGTTAAAATGAGTATTTTGGATAAAAGTTTCTAGGAAAATAAAATAAACTATTTATTTATTAAGGGCTTTTAGAAATGCTAAAAAAATGAAATTTGGACCAGCAACTGTTTACACATCTATTTTTCACTTCTGCATATTAATTAGGCTATATCTGGTTGGACTTTTTCTTTCCTACATTTGCGATTTTCTCATTACACCTCTATTCATGCATCACACACAAACTAGACTCCTCTGTGTTGGTCCTTACATCCTGTTTTACTCATACACATGTACATTTGCTACCTGCACCCTTCCGTATGCACTTAAAGACTTCCTCTTCCTCCGCAAGAAAACACGCACATCCATCAAAGACACATTTTGTCTCAAATGGTATTGGTCCTTACAGCCTGTTTTACTCATGTACCTGTACATTTGCTACATGCACCCTTCCATCTACACTTAAACACTTCCTCTTTCTTAGCAAGAAAACATGCACATCCATCAAAGAAACATTTTTTTTTGTCTTAAATTCATCCCCACCAATTCCTTGCTATTTTCAAAGGATCCCAACCTCTATCCCACACAAAATCGGCAACTGAATCCATTTTTGCATCAATTTTATCAATTGTGACTCCGTTTAATTAGAAACAGCTGTGTTTATTTCCTTGGACGAGCTATTTTTGGTCGATTCCGATCACTATGTTTGTTGTCTCAAAAAAGTAATATCGTTTTTGGATAACTCTCATCGAAACCATCAAGTAGCACTACTCATTTGTATTTTTCGATTAAATTGACGTTTAACCCTTTCAGCGTTCCGACAAGTTGGTGAGACTTTTTCTGCCCCTTTTTTCTCATCGTTTTGACTCCAATTTTATTCCTACAATTATTATTAACTATTTAACATTTATTTTTATGCTCTGCATAATTTATCAGTCATGTCTCAATGATTTTGTGAACTCATCGTTTAAATAAGGTAAGGGTGAGAGAACTTTTGAATTCATGAGTACAATATATTGGGAAATTCCTAGGAGACTTGGTGGTTGCATTCCAAATGTTGGGAGCTACCATGCAACACACGTTTACCTTGATTGTTGCGTATATGTGTCTCGAATTGATTTGAAGAGATCTATGAGGATATGGCCAATTTGAATTGTCCGTCCATCAAGATGGTGACATAGTATCAAGTCTCCTAACCAAGTACTTCAGAGTTAGAATGGTACCACATTGTGAAGTAGAATATAAGCTCATGTGTTGCATTGCATTTCTCTTGATTATTTTGTTGTGATTAATAGGTATCGTGTGTGATAATAATTTCTCTTAGATGATTTGATGTTATAGTGAAATTATTGATTTTACTTGAGTGGTTTTAACTTTATAATGTGATGTCTTTCCTTGAATAATATTTGTGTAATGATACAATGTATTATGATTGTTTGTGTGTTCTTCTTACTTATATTATACTATTAACATGATTACAAAACTAATCTCCTTTGTTGTTTGTGTTTACTGACTTGACTCTGTGTTTGAGAAATCGCAGTTATTACAAGTTAATGAGTCTTGAAGTTGAAGTTCGGGACGTCCCAAAGAAGACCATTAGGTCAAAAAGAGAAGAATATTAAAGGAGAACACTTAAGTATATTTTAGAGTAGCCATTTTAAAATATTATTGAAGTCCTTCCTTGTTGACTACATAGGATAACTTTGTAGTTTATGTTACCTATATATATATATATATATATATATATATATATATATAACCAACGGAACTTCCTGGATCAAAGGGTCACCGAATTTATAATGACTGATTTTGTTTTAATGAACACAAATTGAAAACCTACAAGGAAAACTTTCTGATGCACAAGATCAACAATTAGCTGCAAGTGCAGAACATACTTATTTTGCACAATATAAATACGGATGTGATGCAAATAAAAGCGAAGAAAAAGCACAAGTTTAAAATTAACAATACTTTCTGATGCACAAGATCAACAATTAGCTGTAAGTGCAGAGCATACTTATTTTGCACAACATAAATACGGATTGGATGCAAATAAAAGCGGAATATAATTAATACATACTAAACAAATACTTACAATGAGAACTTGGTTTAGGAAAATGGAAAACAGAAAAGAAAATACAAGATTACTAAAATGAAGGAGACACTCAGGAAACTCTTAAGATTTCTAACAGATATTCACTCCTAGTATTTCACTCTGCCTTGAGCTTGAAGAGGAGCCTTCCTTATATAGGCCAAGGATTCCGCTTGTGCTGCATTATTAGGCGGAGGAAACAATGAGGTTCTTCCCACTTTTGGTGCCATGTTTGTCTGTTGGTGCAGAAGGCAGACCCACTTTCGGTGCCACATTTGTTTGTAGGTGCATGGCAGACAAGTGTCAAAGACTTTTTTTTTCTTTTGCGTTTTGCTTTTCAGAAAGAGAATATTCGTTTTTTTTGGGCCAACAGTATTGGGCCTTTTATTTTATTTGTAAGATGCCAAAACAATCGTCTTCATTTTCATATTCCATATCAACGGTGTCTTCTGAAGAACTGGCTGAGGAATGTTTTGATGATTGGGCCTTACTTTTGAGGAGTTGGGCCATGATTTCAAAATATTCTTCCTCGAATTTTGCCGCTGCTAGTTGTGTTTGGGAAAATGACTTTTCGGCCAAGAATTTAGTTACCATTTGATCTGGTTTCTTCATTCCTTGTTTTTGGAGTCACGTCGATACAACTTGTTTTTTGAGACTTTGTGGAATAGAAAATTTTGTCCACCATCTGACTTTGAATCTTATGACGATGATTGTTTGGGTCTCTTTTTGGTTAATGTCAAAATACCAAGCTAATACCCATGGTAGAAAGAGTTTTGTAGAGAATAGCATTAGAGGGTGAAAAATGCATTCTCTATCTGTCGGTTTGTAATTGGTTTTGTATAATTGGAAGCTTTCTTGGACTTCAGGTTTTAAGATTTCTGGAATGGAGGCAAAGAATTTCCACCAATGAGCAAACCATTGAGGAAAACCTCATCGTTTCCTCCGCCTATTAATGCACCACAAGCGGAATCCTTGGCCTATATAAGGAAGGCTCCTCTTCAAGCTTAAGGCAGAGGGAAGTACAAGGAGTGAATATCTGTTAGAAATCTTGAGAGTTTCTTGAGTGTCTCCTTCATTTTAGTAATCTTGTATTTTATTTTCTGTTTTCCATTTTCCTAAACCAAGTTCTCATTGTAAGTATTTGTTTAGTATGTATTAATTATATTCCGCTTTTATTTGCATCAAATCCGTATTTATGTTGTGCAAAATAAGTATGCTCTGCACTTGCAGCTAATTGCTGATCTTGTGCATCAGAAAGAGTTGTTAAATTTAAACTTGTACTTTTTCTTTGCTTTTATTTGCATCACATTCGTATTTATATTTTGCAAAATAAGTATGCTCTGCACTTGCAGCTAATTGCTAATCTTGTGCATCAGAAAGTTTTCCTTGTTGGTTTTCAATTTGTGTTCATTAAGACAAAATCAGTCATTATAAATTCGGCGAACAAGCGTTTAAGGGCAGTGAATCCTTGAAAGTTTCTTCAAAATAAAAAGACAAAATTTTAAATATGAATAATCTCTTTTGTAGAACTTCTTCTTTCTCAACTCCTTTTACCCAAGACTTTCCAGAAAAAAGGGATCCCATCAATAGTGAAGAAATCACTATTGAAGATTTCCAAAAATCCATAAACAACATGCAAATCCCAAAAATAAAAAAGGATGAGGTTTACGTATCTAATCTTTTCAAAAATCTCTTAAAAACCGATTATGTTATCAAAACTGAGGAACATGATGTTACTCTTTCTAACCCATTCGAAGCAATAAATCTTATTTCTTCAAAAACTCTCAAAACACACTGACAAGAACTATAATTTCATACATATAGGACTTGTTCAAGTATGTATAAAACCTCTAACAAGGGAAGGGTTAAACACTTCAATCCTATGTGTCCTACGGGATGCAAGGTTCTTGAACTTTCAAGATTCAATAATAAGTACAGTTGAATCTAGTCTATGTCAAGGACCAATTTGGTTTGGATGTTATTCAAATTTTCTTTATCTTTAAATGATCCTTACATCACGAAATCTCTCATGTTACAAATCAAAACTCATAATTTCAAAATGTTAGCAGGATCTATTCCAGTAGCTATTATTTACAGAGTCCATTACAAAGCAATGTTTTCAGCCTTCACGGCAACAAAAAATATTGAAAATAAAAAGGGCGAAACTCTATTTTTACAAACTGACCTAACAAAAGCCAACACTGTTATCCCAAAAACCATCATTTGGAAAGATATTGATCTTACTGAAGAATGGATTCTAGAAGGAGCTGTTAGACCACAGCCTCTTGAACAATCTAAACCAAACAACAATCTTAAAGAAGTCATACAATACAATGACAGTAGGGTAAAACTAAGTTTTTCAAGAATTTCTAGTGCTAGGTTTTCTGATGCTGGTTCCTCCAGACCACCTCCAATCATACAATTGCCTCAAAAACTTGAAAACTTTAGAAAACCACGTTTTTCATGTTCCAGCATACCAAGTGCTTCTTTTTAAAACGTTGACTACTCCACAAATATACCTCACCAAATTTACACAGCACCTCAAAACACTAATGAGGTGCAACAAAACATTTCTCCACCAACTTCGCCATCTTTTTCTGCTATAGCTGAAAATGTTGTAAATGAACTCAATGTTATAGAAAAAGAATTTGAAGTTGATAAAACTATTCTCCATATGGATTTTTATGCTTCCAAAAATACGGAAAAAAGAACTTGGTTCTTCAAAAACTTTCTAAAACAAAGACAAGATATTCAGAATGAATTTTACAAGTTCATTTTACAAAATAAGACTCATATTCTATTTTTTGATTTGTTTGAAATTTATGCTAAACAAAACCAAATTTTTTATCCTTTCAAACAAAACCTATGTTCTATTAATCCCATAACAACCCGAAACAAAACTCCAGAATGAGATTTAGCAACTGGACAAAAAATTCAGTCTGAACACCCACCTCTAAGGCAGATCATAATAACGCATCCAAAAAAACCAATAAAAGCTGCCCCTTTCAAAATCCCAAGTGAAAGTCCTGAAAAAGATATTCGAAATATCCTTCAACAAAATAATTTTACAAATGTCCATCTTAGTACAATAGCAAAACAATTAACTAAGATAGAAGAAAATCAACAAAATACCACTGTCTCTCCAATGGAGACAACTGATCCAAAACTAAAAAAACCCAGTTTTTAAACCTTTCCAAATCTAAATAACAAGCCAAAAACTGTTTAGGGAGGGCATATCAGAATTCACCCAAGCCCTACATGAACAACTCAGTAGGATAGAACATTCCTCTATCTCCACACTGATGGTAGCCAAAGATACACTTGACAAAACAATTACAACTTTAGACCAAGTTTCTGAAGCCGAACAAGAACCACAATACCTGTGTAAAATTCAGTGGCAAAACAGTCAACCTTTAGCCATGGTCACCGCACCAGACTTAGGTATTGAAAATAGACCCAATGTCCCCTCTCAATCCAAATTCAATGCCAGCACTGTCTATGAATGGAACATAGATGGTATGTTTGAATACAACATCCTAGGTCTCCTCCAACAAATGACAATGGCATCAAATGCTTACAAAACCCAAGCCAACACACCTGACAAAGCCATAACTGAACTCTTAGTAGTAGGATTCTCAGGCTAACTCAAAGGATGGTGGGATTACCATCTTACAACCCTTCAACACTTAGAAATTATAAACGCAATCCAAACCACAGAGGAAGGAATTCCTATCCTCGACGAAATAGGAAACCCAATACCGGATGCAGTTGCAACACTAATACACACAATTAGCTTACACTTCATAGGTGATCCATCACACTTAAAAGATAAAAATGCTGAACTCCTATCCAACCTTAAATGTAAAAAAATTTCAGAGTTCCAATATTACAAAAACACTTTCCTAACTAGAGTCATGTTAAGGGAGGACTCAAACCAACCTTTCTGGAAGGAGAAATTCCTTGCAGGACTCCCAACTCTTTTTGGAGAAAAGGTTAGAAACAAAATCAAAGAAGTCTATGGGGTAAACCAAATCCCATATAACCATTTAACCTATGAGGAATTGGTTAGCTTCACTCAAAAGGAAGGTTTGAAAATCTGTCAAGATTTGAAACTCCAAAAACATCTAAAATGGGAAATGAAAAGACAACAATTTAGATCCTTTTGTAAACAGTTTGAAATACCCATGACCAATATTTCAAAAGACTGTGGAGGATCTTGTATGAAACCATATAGAAAACCCCACACCAAACCAAGAAGATTAGAATTCTATAAAAAAATCTAGACCCCAAAATTCTTACAACCAAACAAAACCTATTTTTTACAAGAAAAAACCTTTTCAAAAGAAGTTCGAACCTTAAACGTCAAAACAAATAACTTGTTACAAGTGTGGCCAAACAGGACACATTTTAAGAAATTGCAAGAGAAATAAAAAGCTCCATGAATTAAAAATCGATGAAGAAATAATTCAAAAAATAGAGGCAATACTTTTAGAAACCTCTGAAGAAGAAACTGCCATAGACTCTAAAATAGGTTCTTCAGTGAATAATAAACCTTTACAGTTTGATGAACTAGGGGCTTCCGACTCTCTTAGCGATTCAGATGCAAGTAAAAAATCCATTAATGTTTTAACTAAGGATCAAGAATTAATTCTTGATATTGTAAAACAGGTAGAAGATACAAAACTTCAAAAAGAAATAATAGGAAAACTTTTAAATACTTTTGAATCAAAACATGCCCAACCTCCTACATCCTCGTCAAAATTACTTCCTAAGACCACTTATGACCTAACAAATATCTTAGGAAAAAGAGCAAAGTCACAAACCCATGTCACAATTCAATCTCTTCAAGAAGAGATTAAAACCGTAAAACAAGAGTTAAAGACTCTTAAGCAAAAACAAGAAATTGATTCAAACATTCTTCAAAATCTTCTTTCTCAGGTTCAAAATCGAACCTCTGACCATGAGCAAGATGAAGAAGAAAGAGAAAATGAAGAATATTCTAACAAAATTGAAAACTTAGAAGAAATCCCAGAAGATTTCTTGTTCGTTTTAAGAACTATAACAACAAGAAAATATTTGATAAAAATTAATTTAGTTTTTTCTGAAGATTTCAAATTTGAAACAATTGCACTTTTCGATACTGGAGCAGATTTAAATTGTTTAAAAAGCAACATTGTACCAAATAGATTTCTACAAAAATCTAATGAAAAACTTGTTGTTGCTAATAACTCCAACATGATTATAAAAAGTAAAATTGAAGCTTCCATTAAAAATGGTAATGTTTCAATCAAAACTCCTTTTGTTTTGTTGGAAAATATTAGTCATACTGTCATTTTAGGGACCCCTTTAATTAACATGATAACTCCCTACTCAGTCAACTATGACAACATTTCTTGCAAAACAAAAGAAGCCAAAATCATTTTCCCTTTTATTGAAAAATCCAGAACAAAGAATTAAAATCTTTTAAAAGCTTGCTCTGTTTACAAATCTGAATTAAATTGTTTAATTCAGGGAAAAGAAAAACATTTATATTTCTTTTCTCAAAACCGAACAACAATTAGAAAATAGTCTTGTAAAACAAAAAATTTCAGATCTCCAAAAAGAATTGAAAACGAAATCTTTTCAGATTTACCAAATGCTTTTTGGAATAGAAAACAACATATGGTAGACCTACCATATGAGAATGGCTTTTCTGATAAAAAAATCCCAACGAAAGCTAGACCTATTCAAATGAATTACGAACTTGAAACACATTGCAAAGTAGAAATCTAAGACCTAGAACAAAAGGATCTAATTACAAAATCTAGGTCACCTTGGAGTTGTGCAGCCTTCTATGTGAATAAAAATTCTGAAATAGAAAGAGGTACACCAAAGCTGGTCATAAACTACAAACCTTTAAACAAAGCTTTAAAATGGATTCGTTACCCGATTCCAAACAAAAAAGATCTTTTACAAAAATTACACTATTCATCTATATTTTCAAAATTTGGCAAATACAAATTGATCCAAAAGATCGTTATAAAACAGCTTTTACGGTCCCTTTTGGTCAATATGAATGGACGATAATGCCTTTTGGACTAAAGAATGCTCCTTCAGAATTCCAAAGAATTATGAATGAAATCTTTAATCCATTTTCAAAATTCTACATTGTCTATATTGATGATGTCTTAATTTTCTTAGAAACTATTGAACAACATTTCAAACATCTTAGAATTTTTTTAATGATCCATAAGAAAAATGGAATGGTTATTTCAAAATCTAAAGTCTCACTTTTCCAAACAAAAATCCGTTTTCTAGGACATTACATCTCTCGGGGCACTATTACACCCATTGAGAGATCCTTATCCTTCGCAGACAAATTTCCTGACAGAATCCTTGACAAAACACAATTACAAAGATTTTTAGGATCTTTGAACTATGTTTTGGATTTCTGTTCTAACATCAATAGGATAGCGAAACCTCTTCACGATAGATTAAAGAAAAATCCTGTCGCTTCGACTGAAGAACACACAAAAATAGTACAAATAATCAAACAACAAGTCAAAGAAATACCTTGTTTACATTTAGCTGACCCATCAGCCCAAAAAATTATTGAAACGGATGCTTCAGACATAGGATATGGGGGTATCCTTAAACAAATAACAAATAACAAAAAAGGCATTGTACAGTTTACGTCTGCACATTGGAATGATTGCCAAAAGAATTACTCTACTACTAAAAAAGAAATTCTTTCAATTGTCATGTGCATTACAAAATTTCAAAGTGATGAACTCAACCAAAAATTTTTACTTCGAATTGACTGCAAATCTGCAAAAGAAGTTTTACAAAAAGATGTTCAAAACATTGCATCAAAACAAATTTTTGCTAGATGGCAAGCAATCCTTAGTATTTTTGATTTTGAAATTGAATTTATAAAAGGAGATCAAAACTCAATTCCAGATTTTCTAACCAGAGAATTTCTCCAAAACAGGACTTGAGTGATGCCCAAAAAATCTAAAAGAATCGAGGTCCAAGAGGACCAACCTCAAGAAACCCCAAAACCTATCTCTTCTGCAAAACCAATTCGGTCTTGGAAAGAAGCTCTCGAAGAAAATGAAGAACAAAACCAAGTCCAAAAATGGCTTGCTAGCCAAGCAATAGTTGGTCCTGACAACTTTCAGTAAATAAAGGACTCAATTAAAGAAAATCTTCAACTACAAAAAATTGCAAAACTCCACAAACTCCAACAGGAGATTGAATCCCTCCAAATTCAATTGCCTAAGTTGACGAGGCAGGAAAGAGGAGAATCTTCAAAAACCCCTTCTCAGAAAATTATTTCAAAACCTTTACAGGAGGAACCATCCTGTAAAATAATTTCAAAACTCTCCCAAGGAGAAACCCCAAAAATTATTGTAAATGATTATGAAAATACTTTGTTCAGACAAAAATATATTTTATCAAAATAGATTATCAAAACATTTGGACAATTGAGGACCATTTCTATAATAGAAATCCTCAATCCGTCATCTCAAAAATTTTCCCAGAAGGCTGGTTTTTCAAACCATATGATTTATCAAAATCCCAGCCTTACTACAAATCTATTCTTGAATGTACAAGATCTTTAACAATTCAAGATAACCCAAAAGATGGCCCAATAGCCTATTCAACTGCAAAAATCCACAAAATCATCCCACCATCAGAATGGGGGATCAAACCTACATACACCAAAACAGTTTCCACTCGATTTCAAAAATACAATAAACCATTGTAGGACTTTTAATTACTGGGATTATCAACAAGCCTGGTACAACACTTTTCTCATTCAAAACAAAAAATTTAGCCATACTTGGCTATTTTTCTTTAACCTTACTATGGAACCTTCAAAAGTTCCTCAATGGTTTGCTTATTGGTGGAAATTCTTTAAAACCTGAAGTCCAAGAAAGCTTCCAATTATACAAAACTAATTACAAACCGACAGATAGAGAACGCATTTTTCACCCTCTAATGCTATTCTCTACAAAATTCTTTCTACCATTGATATTAGCCTGGTATTTTGGCATTAACCAAAAAGAGACCCAAACAATCATCGTCAGAAGATTCAAAGTCAGATGGTGGACAAAATTTTCTATTCCACAAAGTCTCAAAAAACAAGCTGTATCGACGTGGCTCCAAAAATAAGGAATGAAGAAACCAGATCAAATGGTAACTAAATTCTTGGCCCAAAAGTCATTTGCCCAAACACAACTAGCAGCGGCAAAATCCGAGGAAGAATATTTTGAAATCATGGCCCAACTCCTCAAAAGTAAGGCCCAATCATCAAAACATTCCTCAACCAATTCTTCAAAAGACACCGTTGATATGGAATATGAAAATGAAGACGATTGTTTTGGCATCTTACAAATAAAATAAAAGGCCCAATACTGTTGGCCCAAAAAAAAAATGAATATTCTCTTTTTGAAATGCAAAACGCAAAAGAAAAAAAAAGTCTTTGACATTTGTCTGCCATGCACCAACAGACAAACGTGGCACCGAAAGTGGGTCTGCCTTCTGGACCAACAGACAAACGTAGCACCAAAAGTGGGAAGAACCTCATCGTTTCCTCCGCCTAATAATGCACCACAAGAGGAATACTTGGCCTATATAAGGAAGGCTCCTCTTCAAGCTCAAGGCAGAGTGAAATACAAGGAGTGAATATCTGTTAGAAATCTTATGAGTTTCCTGAGTGTCTCCTTCATTTTAGCATTCTTGTATTTTCTTTTCTGTTTTCCATTTTCCTAAACCAAGTTCTCATTGTAAGTATTTGTTTAGTATGTATTAATTATATTCCGCTTTTATTTGCATTAAATCCGTATTTATGTTGTGCAAAATAAGTATGCTCTGCACTTGCAGCTAATTGCTGATCTTGTGCATCAGAAAGAGTTGTTAAATTTAAACTTGTACTTTTTCTTTGCTTTTATTTGCATCACATTCGTATTTATATTTTGCAAAATAAGTATGCTCTGCACTTGCAGCTAATTGCTAATCTTGTTTTTTTAATTAAAAAGAATGTTAGGATATAAGTAATAACTATTTATGATATTCTCAAAAACATTATTTACAGTAAATATTTAAGAAAAAACTATTCAACCAAAATAGTAAGAACATATTTTTTTAGTATATAAGAACTATATCAATAATAAAATTAATTAAACGGAAAATGAAATATTTCATATGTTGATAGATAAGATAATTTTTTATATGGGCTAAGCTCTAATAATTTTAAAGTACTACTTTATATATAGGTTAAATTACATCCGTGTTCCTTAACTTAATTTCAAGTATCGAGATGGTC